>JAJPUD010009697.1:46141-71463 GCA_023553655.1 Myrmecobius fasciatus | reverse complement strand
TTTTTTTTTTAAACTGGGTGAAAGAAGCTGTTCTTTGCCTCCATTTATGCCTAGTCTTTTTATTATTATTATTATTATTATTATTATTATTTTTGCTTTTTGCTGAGGCAATTGGGGTTAAGTGACTTGCCCAGGGTCACACAGCTAGGAAGTGTCTGAGACCAGATTTGAACTCAGGTCGTCCTGACTTCAGGGCTGGTGCTCTATTTAAAAATTTTTTCTAAGTCTTAATTACTAAATGGGTGTGGCCTTAGTCAAACAGAACTCTTAAAGACCTTACCTTTAAAAGGCCACTGCATCCAGGGACCATCTCCAATCATCCTGATTTATAGCTAACCATTGGACTCCAATTAAATCTCATTCACTTGCATGTCATGGAATCACCTCTCTGATGTCATGGTCTTTCTTCTAAGGAGAACAAAGAATAATTACAACTTATTCAAGAGAAAAAGAGAAGAGTAGTTGAAAGTATACAACAAAAACATAACTGCAATGTTGATGAGATTATTACTGTCTTTCTTTAGGCAGCACTTCTGGGACAGATATCATAGTTTGTATGTACAGGGAAAGGAGAGGAGAACTATAAAGAGCATCCTAATGGTGAGTGCTGGAAAGTATAGCAATGGCGATTTAAATTCCTTACAGAGAAGCAATTTTCTTCTTTTCTTTTATCTTAAGAGAAAATAAACCTAAATAAAGAAAAATATAAATTGTCCCCAGGCCATTCTGGATGCCTTTCAGATCTTTGCCAATTTGCTAGTTGTGAATTTTGGTCCAAATCCAGCCAGCACAGCTCCTGATCCATTGTGTCATTTAATTACAGATTTACCCACACTTCCTAACCAATAAAAGCCTTAATATATGGCCTCTTAATCTAATACCGATCTATTAAAAAACTACACCCGGCATCTTAAAGTATTAGACAACAGATGGAATTGACAGCTTTAATAGGCAGCAACTAACATCATCTCCCATTGTACACTTCTGTATTGGATTTCAAGCAACTGATATCAGTGTGGACATGTGTAGATATGGGGCCCGCATTTAAAGTCAGAAATCCAATCAATAGGCTGCCTTTCAACAGTTTACTAGATTACATCGGTTAGAAGTGACCATCTGGCCTAATCTTGGGAGTTCTGAGGTATCATGTAGATCTTTTTTCACTAATGTCATTTTTATTTGGTTAACATTAATAAACTGGAACAAACATCATGAATCTCACACTCTGAATCTGAAACTCGATTTTTTTTTAACATGAGACATCTGTTTCTCAGAAGGGAATAAGAGAAAGAGAGAGGAAAAAGAGAGACAAAAGAGAAGAGAATAAAGAGGCCAAAAAGAGCATAAGGGAGGGGAAAAGCGAGGAAAGAACACAATTGTCCTGGGGATTTCACTGACTTATGATATGGCAAACTGATAGACAGTGGCAGTTTGTTCCTTTATGAAAAGTGACTGACTAAGAGATGTGTCACCACTAACTTCCCTACTTTTGATCTGAAAGGCGATTGAATTAGTCAGGGGATTATCTTAGGTAGCATTCTGAAGGTGATCATTTTGCAAACAAATGTCATGCCGTCATTCATTAGATATACTACAGACAAACCAGTTAGTTATAAAATTATATTTTAGCAAGTTAGTACATAATGTCCTGACTTTGCATCATTGGAATAATTAAATGAAATTGGAAGGTTGATATTTTTAATCCTGTACTTTTCTTGCAATGCATGGGAAGCAGTGAGCATAATGGATAGAATCCTGAGCTTGGGTTCAGGAAGATTTGGGTTGGAATTGAAACACTGACACTTACTGGTTATATGGTCCTAGGCAAACCAAATAAACTGTAATCACCCTCAGTTTTCTCATCTATAAAATGGGAGAAAAACAGTATCTGTTTTATAGGATTCTTTTGAGGAGCAAAAATGTCACTTATATGAAGTGACCTTAAGATAAGACATAATGTAAATGGCAGTTTCCTCATTTGTAAAATGACAATATTAGATTTTTATTGTTGTTGTTGAGTCATTTCATTTTCTTGTATCTTCTATGACTGAATTTGGGATTTTCCTGGGAAAGATATTTGAGTGGTTTGTCATTTCCTTCTCCAGCTCATTTTACAGATGAGGAAACTGAGGAAAATAGGATTAAGTGACTTGCCCAGGGTCACACAGTTAATAAGTGTCTGATTCTAGATTTGAACTCAAGAAAGTGATCTTTGTAACTTCTAGCCTGATATTCTATCCTAGTTGCCTGGATGACTAGATGTCATCAAAGCTGGCCTCAGACACTTGCCAACTGTGTAAATTTGGGCAAATTATTTAAACCTTTGTTCTCTCAGTTTTTCTGAATTGTAAAATAGGGATAATGATAGCATAGCATTGGTCTCTTACTGACAACAGGGTAGCTATGAGGATAAAATGAAATAATATTTGGAAAGCACTTAGCACAGTTCCTGATACATAGTAGGCACTAACTAAATATTAGTTATTATCTTACTTCCCCTCCAGTTCTAAATCTATGATTCTAAATGTCTTATCAATATCACAAAAATAATGAGTGACAGAGCCAGGGTTAGAATCCAGTTCCAAATTCAGCATTCTCTCTACTGTACCACACCACCTCTAGGGTAAAATAATAATCACATTTAGAGTTGTTCATGTGAGAGGGAACTTGGGGTTTTAGTTGAATACTGGCTAGAAGGGAATCAATGGTTGGATATGACAGTTATAAAAACTAAAGCAATCTTGTTCATATTTCCAGATACTGATGTCATCCAATTGGGTATTAACTCAATTGACTAATATGGAGCCTAATGAAAGAGATATTCTTTCCTAAATTACTGTATTAAAAATAAATAAATAAAGAGATGATTTCTGGATAATATGATTTAGAATTAGATCTAATGGCCAACTTTCTGGAAACAAACCTCTCCAAGTCTAGTCTGGTCCCCAGATAACAGATATTATTCCATTGTTCAGTCTAAACTTAAAACCTTTCCAAAATAGTAAGAACTCCCAGAATCTGGGCTTTTGGAATATAGCCTTAGAAAAGTCATCGTTCCATTCATTGTAGAATAATGCAATATAATCAGAATTTGATGAAGATTCTAGTGTTAGTCTGCATTAACAAGAAAGATTAATGCAAAATTTAGGTAATACAGTGGACAAAGTGCTGGACTTGAAATCAGGATACTCTCTATCTGAGTGCAAATATACCTGGGATATTTACTAGCACTATGACCCTAGGCAAGTTACTCAACCCTGTTTGCCTCAGTTTGCTCATCTGTAAAATAAGTGGAGAAAGCATGGTGAACTTTGCCAAGAAAATCCAAATGGGGTCACAAAGAGACACAACTAAAACAAGTGAATAACAACAACAGAAGTATACTTTCCAAATCAAGAGAAATAATTGCATCTTATACCATAAGAGCATATCTGGAATATTTTATGTATTCAGTTCTAGACAACATGATCTAAATATGTGATTAATATGGAAATATGTCTTCTGATATCAGCTCAGATCTTTATTAGCTATGTGACCTCAGTCAAAACAAAACAAAAAAAGTATTTTACTTTAAGGAATTGCTCCATTTAGGACATTGTACATGGATACTAAGTGACTACAAAGATTAATAAGCAGGGAGGCATCTAGAATAAGAGAAATCCATGTGGAAAAAGGATGGGTCCTGGAATCAGGAGGGATCTGGCCTTCTCTGTTACTTGTTCACTATGCAATGGAGGGCAGATCACTGAATCTCACTGGTTTCCTCATTTGACTTGACATTGACTCAACTAAGTAAAACGGTCAGTAATAGGAATGAATTAGATGAGGATTAGACTTTGATGAGGAAAGGGAAGATGTATACATGCATCAAATTTTGATGTTGGAGTCCAAATATGACTCCATTGTTATTTTGGTGAACAATCTTATATACATCTTTACTAACCATTTCTAGGACTTAAGCAGTTAAAGGGTATTAATGGTTTAGACAATTTTAAAAAGAATTACAACTACTTACTACCACATGAAAGAATGGTTCCAGATATTACTAAAGAGAAATAGAAAAAAAAACTTTAAAAACCAAAGTAAACCTGGGGTTTCACCTCATATACTAAAAATTGCTAAAGATGATAAAAATGGCAACAATAAATGTCAAGGAATTGTAGGAAGACAGGATCACTAATGAATTGTTGGCAGAACTTTAAACTGATACAAGTAACAGAACTGCAAAGCTTGATGAATGCCTTTGTTAATGTACACATGGATGTTTTATGAGTAAACGCAGAAAAACTGTGTAGCTAGATGATAAAGTGGATAGAATGCTGGATTTGGAGTCAGGAATACTTGAATTCAAACCCAAATACTTATCTGTATAATCCTGGGCAAATCACAACCGCTTTCGGCCTCCATTTCTTGTCTATAAAATGGCAATAATAAATGAATTATTTGATTTAGTTTGTTAGGATCTATGATATTATTTTTTTTTTGCCTTGCTATCAAATAAATGGTTATATTTAAGAACTAAAAGTGTCACTGTTGTGTTACTGGTTGGTTGTATTAATATTATGTACTAGATAGATGTATTACTTTGTGATTTATTAACTATAATTGAAAACATATTGGATGAGGACTCAAGAGCTGGAATGGTAAGTAGAGATTTGTATTTCCTTTATGAGCATTGCATTTAGGACCTCCAGATGTACTAATGTATTTGTGTGGTGGTGATCTGTATTTAACAATTTAGACCTGCTAGAGTGAAAGCCGGTGAGTGAGCAAGTCAAACTCAGAGAAAGAGCTAAGATGTTTATATACCATTTTTTGTATACTATTTGCCACATTGCATGAAGGGGCATCAGGAGAAACTATACATTTTTGGTGGGACTTTGAAATGGTCTAATTACTTTTTGTATAATTTGAGAATTTTGTAGAAAAGAGGCTGAAAAGTTTGTACTCTGTGATCTAGAAAGTTTACTCCACTACTGAAAATGTATAATATCTTGGAACCCAAAGACAGAAATAAAATCAGGTGTTTTCTGGATGAGGTAGTTCTAAGGTCTTTCTGTGCTCTTCTGATAAGTGATTTTAATAGACAAAGTGTTCATAGAAAATGACAATAATCTATATTAATGTTTATTATCTTATCCATTTCCCATTTTCAGCATTTATTTAAAGTTAGACTGGAGTTCACTCATTTGGATGCCCTATCTTTGCATTTTTGACATTCTGGTTTGATATCAATTATGAATTTTTCCTCTAACATGGAATCTGATGGTACAAGTACAGTTGATTCAGATCACTTTGGATTAATGAATTCAGAAATGAAAATTATTCCTCATCCATTAAAATATCAATTTCATATTTTAAGATCTTACTTGATATTTTACACATATAGTGCTTTCTAACTCTTCTCAAAGAATATATATGGGCATATATATGAAATATAGGCATAAGCTTTTTATATATCCTACAACTTATTTTTTGTCATCTTTCTCTAATATTTACCTTGGCATTGAAATTACCTGAGTCTTAAAGTATCTGTCTTCTTTTACCCAAGGTGATTCCAAAGACAAAAAAACAAACAAACAAACAAAAAAACATAAATTGCCTTATCAAAACAAAAGTCAAACTGAAGGCAGAGAAGATCAATAAATCAATGTTAAAGAGAATTTGTAGCCACAAAAAAAGAATCTCATTCTCTCCCTTTAACCAGTCCAAGGCATTCCAGTTTCAGGGAGCTCAACTATCTTCAAAAAGGTGCTCTTAGGCACTTGATAACTATGCCATTATTAAGTCATCATTACCACCTAGTTAGCTAGAAAGCTAGTTCAAGATACTATTGTGTTCATTTTGAATCTAAATAAGCATCAGCCTAATCAGATTGCAAAGAAATTCCCCAACACACACTCCACTGTCTAAGGTCAACACATAAATCCAGCTTGCATATTTTTAAGTAAATTCAAACCATTCAAACCATATCCAGCTACTAAATATATGTATGTATGTGTATATATATATATATATATATATATATATATATGAATTGACTCTGTATATATAAATATATGTATGTGTATATATCTCTATCTATCTATCTATCTAAATTGACTAATTTGAGAGTTTTGTAGATTTTTTTAACCTCTTCATCTTCTTCAACGGATATGGGTATAGAAGCTTCAGTTATTTTTATAATGGTCTTCTTGCAGATATTTATCATAAGCATTACATTATGTGAAAGATGATATTTCTTATTGCCCTTGAGAACATGATAAAATCAACACCTACTCTGCTAATCTCTTTATTTTTTCTTTATTTTTTTCATTTAGGTGTAATTTCTTTTTGTTTTCTAGTTTCATTTATATCAAGAATGTTTAAATGCATTATAATTCAATTCTTACAATGTGTATTCTCTGGTTGCTGGATAAACATATAAAATTTAGATTAACAATAGCCAAATTAAAATTAAACATGATACAGAAATTAAAAGATTTTCAACATTTTCACCACATTTCTATTGTCTTATTTTGGTCATTATAGAAGGAGAAGAAAATTATATATAAGACTAAGATCCATTTTGCAATTTTCTTAATTTCAGAGGTTTCCATGGCCAAAGAATTCATTACTAAAGGGGACCTAAAAGATTTCAGTTTTATGTATAATCATCTTTTTAAAAATTAAAATATTATTGAAATGCTTGTTTTATTCAAGATTTTAAAAACAACAAACCTTTCAAAAACCATAAACCAAACAAACAAATTAAAAAACCCTAGCAGATAGAGAAGTAAAAGAGGACAACGAAGTAGACTTATTCTGGAATGCTGAAACAAATGGAAGTCATTTTTAGGAATAAAAAGTAAAAAAGAAAAAAAGGTATATATATTTTGAGGGTAGTATAAATGTATAACTGGAAAATTTTATTATTATTCTTTAATTTTTTGAATACTAAAGAAAATTTTATCTTTTATCTATGATAATATATCTCAAAATTCACAGTACACTTAACAAAACTTTTACTCATTCTTTGAGAGCTGCTGAACCAGAAGAACTATGTCACTGGCAAGTATTTTCTTAAGCACTGTGATTTTGTGGCTAGCTTTAGGGTCCCCTTTAATGCCCTGACCTCTGATATAAAGGGACTTCTTAGCTATATTATTTAGAGTCATTTCTATAATTTGGATATTTGAGAAATATGGAAGTAGATGAGGAAGATTGAATTTGATTGTGTGCTCTTAGGTAAATGATTTCACTTCTCTTTACTTCCTCTTCCATATCTGTAAAATGGAGTACAATCATTTTTCCTACTGTAGTAGATAGTATTGGACCTTTGGGGAAAGTATCTCTTCCATACCTTGTAATACCACTGTTTTAAATATAACTCTTTGGGGAAGCACTGACACATATCCACAGAATCCTTTCACAGCCAATATTCTCTGGATATCGAGTCCATTTTCTTAGTTTCTGTTTTTCACTGTAGTTCATAAATCAGAATGCAGATGAGAGATTCATAGTTAATTTTCCACAGCTAGTGCAGTGTGTCTCAGCCTATAAAGTCCTAGAAGTCTTAGGCAGTGAATTCCTTGATACTGACAAGCCAAACAGCTTAGAAATCATAATTATAAGTTACAAGTGTCTTAGGGGTTGTTCTTCTGACATAAAACTAATTTCATGTTTTTATTCATAATGTGAAAGAGACGAGAGGATAGGGCCTTATTTAGATTGAGCTTCTAGAGATATCACAGGCTTGGTCTCCTGATTATAATGAGAAGAGATAGTTCACTTCATTCTTTGTAGCTGCCTGGTTCTTTCAGTGAGTCCCTTTTGACAATCTTATAGAATTTGTCCTGGCTTTTCAGCCTATTTTCAGTGAATCAACCAAGTGGGCAAATAATCAGCAGGTGCTCCTGTTTATTCTCAGTGCCAATCATCTAATGATATAATGTGTCTTTAGCAAGGAATCTACTTCAGTGTCAAACCTTGAGGTTTGTTTATGCATGTCTAGCTTCCAAAAGTGATGAGAAGCCCAAGTCTTGGAATTATTCTCCTTAAGTATCAGCCATGTCTACCCAAACTAAATGGTGAATCCAACTCTGGATGAGCCAAGACAATTTGTGGTTTTCCCCTCTTAGGTTCTGCAGAAAATCTTTTTATGCACTTAAATGAAGTTAGGAAGGAATGGGGGAAAAGAGATGCAGAAAGAAGGGAAAAGTCAACAGCAAAGAAATAATTTGTGTTTCTACTTTGGATACAATGAGGAAATAATAACAATTCAATGACTGAATGAAAAAAGTAGAGTCTGTTCACTTATGATCCATGTAACAATAAAGCAAATCCCCAAACCTTATCCCTCCCCTCAGGTCTTAGTGTGCTCATCTGTGTAATGAAAAATTGGGGAGTGGATTGCCTGTGAGGTTCCTTTGAGCTCTAGATCTCTGATTTTATGATTCCCATTGAATCCCAAGATGTTATATAGTCGTCTTAAGGTGAGATGGACAGTAGGGCACTGGAAATGATGCAGACTAGATTTAAGTTCTGCCCCTGATAATAGTTGTACATCTATGAACAAGCTAAATAATTTCTCAGCATCCCATTTAGTCCTTTAAGACTAGAAATTATAAATTATTCCCTCCCACTATTTTCCCTGATGAAGGAATTTCCATATTGGAAGTGTTCCATGTCAATAAACTCATAGGTCTGACTCAATTAAAAAGATATGGAATAATGATGCTTGTACTACCCAGAACAAAGGATTGTTATAAGAAAAGCAATTTGTAGTTTATCAAGTGCTATGTAAAATATAAAATAGATACTAGGTTCAGTTATACAATACCTTTAATTCAACTTTTGTGTGTATTATACTTATAATTATAGGCATTGTGAAGAAACTCACAGAGGTTCTGAAATAATCTTTCTCATGCTCAAGTTCGATTATGTCTCTTACTGCAGAGAATATATTGAGAAGGTTTTACAGCTATCTTTCTAGAGCAGGGTTTCTCAACCTTTTGTGTGTCATGGATCCCTTTGGTAGTCTAGTAACACCTATGGATGCCTTTTTAGAATAATTCTTTGTTGTCTGTAATTGTAATGAAATGAAATGTTAAATTGTAGTTAGAGAGTAAGGGTTTTTTGTTTGTTTGTTTTTTTAGATCCTTGAAATCTTTCCATGTAGATTCTTGACATCTTTCCATGGATCACAGGTAAAAATTTGCTCTCTTAGAAGAAGAGGTCACTAGAAGAGCTGATGATTAATAAATGAATAAGGCAAGAAAACATGAGGGAGATTGGCTTATTCCATTATAATTTAGGCTAAGGAGATAAGATAATGGCATTATGCACACTTGACCTAAACCTTAAGCCTCCCTCCTTTACCTCTTGTTGCTGTTGTTGTTTTAATCATTTTAGTTATGTCTCTGACTTTGCCTTTGTCACTCCATTTAGGGGTTTTCTTGGTAAAGATACTGGAAGAGTTTGCCATTTCCTTCTTCAGTTCATTTTACAAATAAGTAAACTGGAGCAAACAAGGTTCCGTGACATGCCCAAGGTTACATAACTACTAAGTTTTTGGGACCAGATTTGAACTTAGGAAGATGAATCTTCTGATTCTAGGCCTTGTATTCTATCTATCACATCACTTAGTTGTGTCTTTCCCTTACCAAAAGTCTATGCTATGCTCACAAAATGGATGGAATAAGAATGATAAAATAGCCCTTTTCAATTAATCAGTAATTATTGAAAATCAGGAAACTAGGAGTGAAAATATGCTTATATTTTGAAATATCTATTACTTCTTATTCCTAAATATAGTAAAGAATTATAACTTATTGGCTTTTACCTCCATAATAATAATAATAATAACAATAATAGCAGTTAGTATTTACATAGTGCTTTGAGGTTTGCCAAATACTTGGCAAGTATTATTTAATTTGATCCTATTGACAACTCAGGGAGGGAGGTGCCATTATTACCTTAATTTTATAGATGAGGAAATTGAGATAGACACACTTTAAATGACTTGCCCATAGTCACCTTTCTTGTATGTGCCTGAGATTGGTTTCACTTCAGGTCTTTCTGACTTCTCATCCATCACATCCACATTCTCTGGGCTATCTAAATTCCTCTAGAAGGAAGCATGATCGGTACTGGTGACCTTCAGATAGGAAGTGATTAAATTCTTAGCTATGGATAAGGAAAATAAAATTTGGTTGTAATTGGTTATAAAGTACATATCTCTGAGAGATATGAAGAACTAGAAAGGAGTTCACATGAAAAAGTTGGTTTAGAACTAGAAGAAAAATTAGTCAAGATAAGTAAAGGGGTAGATCTTGGAAAGCAAGGCCATGTTGGATCTTGGTAGATCCATGACCTACATGGCATAAGCTGAAGAGGTAACCTTTTTTATCACAGGATGAGTTATTTCAAATATTAAGTTTTCAAAGATTGATTGATTTAGTGGTTCAGTAAGAAGAGAAGCAAAGTGTCAAGTGGGATAATTTTTGATGAAGACATAGAGATACTTTTAGGCTAAGAGATGTTCTAAACCTAAAGTGCAAGAGGCAACTTTGCGGTCAGCAAAGGCAAGGGTTGTTTGAATATGGGATGGAGAAGGTTGAGCAGGTGAGAATTGTGGAAACCATGGACAAGAGTTCAGGGAAATAGATCCTGAAATGGCATTGTTAAGAAACTTGATGAAAAAATCCTGATGTGAATAGATATTCTAATATGTTACACTGAGATTGAGAAAAGTCATTTTTGGAGGCTTCTGAATCAGTGGATTTTATGACAAGGGAATAAGAATTAATATTGGAACCCAAAACAAGATTGGTACTTATGATAGGCAAAAGAAGTGAAAGTTAATATTTGTAGGTGATGGTGACTCAAAAGGAAACTACAAAACTTTTATAAACTTTTAACCATTTCAATGATTAGTACACTTTTTCTTAGATGGTGCTTCATAATATTGTATTGCTTAATCAACCAATCAATTCATCAACAAAACTAATTAGTTGCTTACTATGATCTAAACACTATTCTAAGCAGTTTTTCACCTATTACTCTGTGTTCCTCTGGAGAGCTTTATTGTAAATCCCCTTTATATCACCTTATTGTTATGTAAGTATTATGGAGTAGGAGAGAAGCTCTGAGGAGAAGTTCCCATTTCACTGATTTGATGAAGGAATTCAGTGACATTTCCCTCACCTAGGCAGCAGGGATGCAGGAAATTGTGGTAAGCCAGGAGAAGTGACCATCTTGAGATCTGATAGAGCATCAGTGATTAGTGCCCTCAGCTTTTTGGTGGGGAGAAAATAATAAGCTTCTAGGTATATTGTGCTCTATGGTACTAGAGTAATGAAAGGGTTTTCAGGGTCATCTTGCCTTTGTAGTCCAAACTTTCTACAGTTGCATGCTTGTTTAAATCATATTCCTATTCAACCTTGGGATCCAGCATGTCTGGATGATGGTCTCTGAGTATTTTGTTTTTGTCATCACAGAAACCTTTCTGGAGTCACCTTACTGTCACATCACCTATTCCATTCAGCCCTGGTCTCTTCTATTTCCCTTGGCATCCCAACTGTGATCATGAATTTTCCTGTATGAAAGGGGGCCTTTCTAAATTAACATATTTTACTAGAATCCAGTTACTTTAAAGAGAAGAAAGTATTAATTTTGAACTAAGCTAGATTTTAACTATGAAATGAGATAGAGTTCCTTAGAAATCTAGTGCATGCAGGTGATGTCTTGATGGAAAGACTCTCTTATATAAATTGCATAGCTCTGACAAATTCTGATATTTCCTTAATCTTCAGGCTGGTTCAGGAATAACCAAGGAGGAAAATTACTAATATGCTGTCTTTGTGGAACAAGACTTTCTGACTGACCATGTGTGCTATCTCACAATTGAAGTGCTTGGGAGCTTTGGGGGTGAGGAAGCCTTTTTCTATTTCTATTTAGTCAAGTATGATATATCATTGAAAGGCATATGCTTTGAGACTGAACAGTTCTGTCATTGGCCAACCAATCAGGAAGAGCCTGTAATTCAGGGAATCTTTAAAAAGGAATGATATGACCTCTGAGGCTCTTTCCATTTGAAGAGTATTGCAGGAGACTTCAAACCCAGACCTATAAGGGGTGATGGAAAAACAGGTCATCCCTTTCCCCAACTTTTCCCATGATGGGTTGGGATGCATAGGAATGCATAGCAACTAAACAAAAGCCTGAGAATTAATTTTAATACCCTTTTTTCTGTTTCATTTTTGAGTATAAGTGATAAATATCAAAACTGAGATGTATATATCTTGATCTGAAGGCAATGTTGCAATTTTAAAGGCTCTGGAAATTCTGGATCCTTTCATTGGAGAGGATAATTCTTCCCTTCAGAGTTTCAGAATTGGGGAACATGATCACCAAAAAGATGATCCCAAGCCTACATTGGTCAGAGACCAAGCGTTTTTATATGACAGTGGAGAGCTAAAGTGAAATGCAGAAATATCTATTTAGCATTCACGCAAATAGATATATGTTATGACACAAATTAAATTTTAACATTCAAAGACAATATGAGCAATTGTAATGCAGTTTCCTGTGTTCTTTTAAGTCTTTTTCTTTTGGTCAATGTATGATTTTGAGTGCTCCATATTTAACATTTATTTTGCACTTAGGAAATAAATATCTTTCCCAAACTAGATTCACAGTATGCATTTTGTACCTGTCTACTTTGCACTCCTCTGTCACAGCTTTGTGAAAATATTATACATGAACACAAATCTAAGTATTAAGTAATATTCCCTGAGCCTTTAGAATGAGTCAAAGACTCAATTTTTCTGTTCTTGTCACAGCTTTTCTAGAAATGTCTTCCCTTCCCAGATAGATTGAATTTTAAAAATTGTATTTATTGACTAGGTCAAAAAAGCCATTAATTGTCTCATTTCTTTCTTATCTACCCTTAATCACTGATTGGACAGACTCAAATTCGGACCTGTTAAAGACCATAGCTTAAAAAGATCAAGATCTCCAATTGCATCGAGGGCCATCTCCAGCCATCCTGATCTTGTCTTGTTACTGGGCCCAGATGATTCCTAAGGAGAAAGTGAGGCAGGGGACCTTGCACAGCATCACCTCCCTGATATCATGGTCCTCTATAAGAATGAAGGGCAAACAACAGACCAAGAGCTAGGATTTATCAAGATAGATTCTTCCTGGGGCACCATTCACAATGGGGTTGTGAATATTGGTGCAATGAGGGACACAGTTTTGTTTCTTATAAGTATGTTTTTAAATTTCAGACAATCAATTCTCCATAACCTATTGAAGGTGTTCAGATGAAGGCTCAAAGCCTCAGGTAGAGAGTAAAGTACAGAGGCATAATTTTTAAGCCTGGTCCCCAGAGGCTTAGGTTATAATACTTAACCTCCACCTAGTTTCCTTTTATAAAGACTGATAATACTAATACAAAGCATTTAAAGGGTTGTGAAGAGTTTTATAAATATTATTTCATTTTGTCCTCACAACAACCTAGGGGATAGAAACTATTATCTATGTAATAAAATGGAGATAACCCATTTTACAGATGATGGGACTGAGGAAGAAAGAAATTAAGTCACTTGCCCAGGGTCACAAAACTAGTAAATCTCTGAGTAGCTTTAGAAATAATTCCTCAATATTTTCGAGGAGATGTTTCTACTCAAAGTCCAGTGCTTTATTCGCTGAATCACCAAGTTTCCTCACATTGGGTCATATTTTTATAGTTCTTTAAGACTTACAAGAAGCTAATTATGAAGGAGGGACAAGAGCTTGGGCTTTCTGACAGTTTTAGAGAACAACTATATTAATTAACTGATTTAAATAAAACAAATAACAAAAATATAAAAACCTCAATTATGGCCCTGACTTCTATAACAATTCTATTGAACATTTTATGTGATGAACAGGTGTGATTATTTAGACATTTATAGAAACCATTGACTTATCAAACTGGCTATTTCTAGTCACTAAGATATTGATAGCATTTGTGATACAGTTTTGGGTATTGATTTCCCCAAACAAGCAAACAAACACACAACAAATCAAAATTGTGGTATAAGCAACACAGATGAGAATTTAGTTTACAATCTAAATTTTCATATTATTCAGAGGATTAGCACTTAAATTGAAGTAAGATAATATTGACTGATATGTTAGAAAATCATATTCTAGAACACTTAAACTAATGATTTTTCTGTGATCCAGCAAGTTAGTTTTTTATATGCAAAATGGATGCCACAACATTTCTCACTCATTAGAACATTCTCTGACTTGGGAAAGGCAGAAAAATAACAAATAGGAGAAGACTGAAAGAATCAGTATGTTTTCTCTTCCTGGGCAACAATTCCCATTAGCTGAGATTTCTAATTTTTGCCCCTAGAATCATCTCATTTAATCTGAAAGATACTCCAGAGCATCTCCTCCCTGAAATACCTGGGTTCTGCTATGATGCCATGACTTAAGTTTGACTGAATAGAGAATATCTACATGTCTGCATTTCCTTTTAAGACTGCTCATTTCAGCAGGATGTGGCCATGCCTTTTTGACCTGCATAGCAGGGCTCCAATCAGGAAAGATAAGAGCATGTTTAATTGATTAGTTAACGTCTGTGCAGTGCTTTGAAGGTGAAGAGTGCTATATTATTAAAATGATGAAGAAGATGCTGTGATCTGTGTAGAATTTCTTCTCTCTTCTGAACTGTATTTCAATTTGATCTGTTCTGCTTAAGTCTGTCGGGGGTGTGTGTTGAATTATAGAACCCAGTTCTCAGCTCTTTGTAAGGCTTCTTGGTGGGAAGCTTATCACCATTCCCAATATTGAGTAGACAAGGCGTTGGATCCCTACAAGGGTAACAAGAATCTTCTTTTCTCCTAACACAGAGAGATACTGTATTAGTAAGAAGAATGCATTTCTTTGAATCAAGCTGGTCTTATATAATGAGCAATTTTTGCCAAGGAGATTAGGGAGGGTTAGTTCCCTCTCAACCTTGAATTCTGTGTCCTGTTGCAAACTACTATACTTCTTTTGAGCAAATAAATGGATCAATGTGCCCATCTACAGGTCCTTGGCTTACTTTCATTTAGCAACAGATCAAAGACATATTGTATTAAACAACCAGCTAACTCTTAATTGGAATAAAGCATAATCTATCCCTGCCTGTCTCCAGCTCTCCCCAGGAAACATGTCTTGGGATGGGGGAAGGGAACACTATAATCTATGTTGGTAAAAAATCCAGGATATTCATTGAGAAAAGATTAGTGCATGTGATTTCCCCTGTGCCTTTCTATCTTTATAGGCTGTTTCTTCAGAGAGTTTGAAGTCTTTTGATTGTAAACTATTTGAGTGCAAGAACTTCCTTTTTCTTATTTGTTATGTATTGCTTAGCACAGTGCCTAGCAGATAGTAAATACTTAATAAAAGTTGATTATTATTATTATTATTGGCTATTGTTATCTCTGATTTTCATCTTTTCAATACTGCCTTGGATTTTCTATGCTTTAATTATTGAAGTGATAGTTTTACCTCTACTTCTAGATCTGAACTTTGGGATTCTTGGAGATCTTGATTATGACCATGGGTTGAGAGAATAAAAAAGAAGTTTTATCTGTTCTGTGGCAAATTTTGCATACTTATTGTACTCAGACCATTCTAGAAATGACATGTCACATGACATAACAGATGATTGCTTATTTCATAGCTGTTATTTTGGAGTGGAGGACACCTAGCATAATCATGCCTCTGAAAGAGTTCAGGAATGCAACATGTATGTATTTAATTATATATGTATATATATGCACAATATTTAAAGTTGTATTTAATTAAATGTGTACATATATGCACATCTGTCTCCTAAGCATTTAACAGGAAAACAAAAGTATAATAGTATATTGTGAAGCAGTGAGATGATACAGTAGATAGGGCAATGGGCTAGAATCAGGAAGACTCATATTGCTTGGTGAATTCAAATCTGGCCTCAGACACTTACTAGCACACTTTTTAGCTGTGTGATCCTGGGGAAGATATTTAACCTTGTTGCTTCATCTGCAAAATGATCTGCAAGCTATTCTAGTATCTTTGCCAAGGAAACTGAAAATGGAATCAAGAGTTGGAAATGATTGAAACAATTGAAAAACAAAATGCCATCTCCAGCACAAACTTTTCTATATTTACTTCTCATATGCATTTGTACACCTTTGGAAATACATTATATTATCTGTATATGATTATGTGAACTATACTTCTGTACCTTCTTCCTCAAATGTAGCAGCCCTCCAAATAGCTCATTCTATTATGATCAGATCTTTTCACTTTTCTTAACATTTGTGTCTGTCCTTTAGATATTGGCTAGCCACCAATAAAATGGGAATCAGAGGACCTAGATTCAAGTCCAAACTCTCCCATACCCTTGCATATGTGACCTTGGGCAAACTGACAGAATCAAAGAATTCCAGAATGGGGAGACAGATAAAAATTCAATTCCTCAAGTGAAATACAATTTCCCTCTGGAGATTAGATTAGATAAACATCAATTAAATGTGCCAAATACTGGAAAAACAAATCTAAGTAAAGAAATAGTCCCTTTCCTCAAGGAATTTACATTCTAATAGGAGAAGACTTCACTTAAAAATGAAAGAAGAAAACTCATATGGTGGAAAAGTAGTCCAGAAGGTCAAAGAGACTGTACCGTATTGGAAAGGAGCATGGCTGGACAGGTACTGTCTCAAATGGATGAAATCATTTGAAGAGTAATGCCCCAGGAGTGAAGACATTGTCAACATGAGAAGACCTCTGAAGCAGGTTCAGGGAGTCAGAGTCTGAATCAAATTAGAGGCACTCTTTCTCCAGTGGATACTTCCAAAACTGAAAGTTCTTTCTGCTGCTACAATTGAATTTTGCACAATTGAATAGGTTAGGTCTTTTCTCTATAGCAATCTCAAATAATTACATGGCTTTCAATTAAATAACTCCAGTAATGGACAATTCATTTCCTATTAAAGTAGTCTATTATATTTTTGACCTATAATAAGTCAAAGTCTACCTCTCTGTAACATTAAATTCAGCAAATATTAATATTATTTTTAAAATAAATTCAATTGAGTTGAATTGAATTCATTTTTAAATAATAATATAAATTCACATTTATATACCACTTATGATACCAAAATATTTACATGCATTTCTCCTATTAGTATTGGATGCTGGATATGTTGGGGTCATAGCCACCCCTACCCCCTTCCTTTCCATAAGGACTGAGAGAATTGAGTTAGGAAAAACCTTGGAGATCAGATCACCTTTACATAACATTGTGTCATAAACTCCAGGTGCATCATCTGGATCCTTGCTAGGATAATTTCCCTTCCATCTGAGTATTGCCCCTCACCTGGATGTCTCTTGCCCTTGACCTTTTTTATCTTGACCCCTATCCTGTCAGGATTAAGTTATGATCTTTTTCTGGAATTAAGGCTTGTCCATCCACCCAGTGTCCTAGCTCCCCTTATCTGCCTTTAATTCCCCTATAAGATTGTATATTCAGGTTATGTATTCTGTTTGCAAACCCTAATTAGCTAAAACTCTATATAAGTTACCTGCCTTGGTTTATCTACGTCAAATGCTTTGGACAAGAGTCCCATTTGGTCTGCTAGCCTCAACTCTCCACATTAAAGATTAAAAACCAACCTCTGATGCCTCAACTTCTCTGGTATTACATTAGATCCTCTCAAAAGTCCTTTGGGATCTTTAGACAAAAGGTGCTAAGAAAATGCAAGGCTTAAAAAATATTTTCAGGCAATTCTTATTTTGGGAATCTTGACTGAAACAAATAAACCAAAATTTAATGTTACAATGAAAACAAAAGGGGTGTTCTTGTGGCGCTTTATCCCCTGCTATATTTCTGTGATGATTCTAAAAAAAAAAGAAATCAGACTTTATAGGAGTATAGTTAGGATGAGGAGATAGATTGGATTCATGCTGCATTTGGATGAGTAATTCATCACAAATCCATAAAACAATTAGTGATGAACTAATGATATTGCTTAACAACTGTATTTTTGATTAATGTATAAATAATTTAACTTAGTATTTCTTCGTTCTTCTCTGTTTCTACCATTATTTACTGGCCTTGTCATGGAGGCTCCTGGTTCTTAAGCCATATAAAACATTTCCTAATCCATTGTAAGGACTGGTTTGTTTTAATGCTCTTAGAGTGAATTCCAGCAGAGCTATTAACAAGCTGATTAGCATAATCCATTGTGATATATCATCATATAAAAGTTCAGCTCCACAACTGAATGGGACTAGGAAATGGCTTTGAAGATTTTATGATACAATAACTATCCATTTGATAAGCAATTAAAAAGATATTCTGAGACACTAAGAGTGAAGACAATGGGATGGTGAGACAGAGGAGGGGGGAGTATGGAGTCTTGCTGGTCACAACCTTCTCTGTAAACTGCTTTTGCTTTATTAAAGCTTGGTGAAGACTTGTGCCCCATTTTTTTTTGGTCCAGTAAATTGGACAGTTATACAAAGAATGTGTAGACAGAATGAATGTTTCTCAACATGTACTCTTCTTCCATCATTTATAAGGGACACAATTGCATATACTTGGACCTTTGTTATACTTTCTACTAATTCTCAATTATCCATGTTAATAGGAGACAGGAAAAAAATAGATAATTGAAATCCATAGAGACTCTAGAAAGCTAATTTAAACCCATATTCAAGCATAACAAACTTAAAATTAATCAAAACTGCTAACAAGAGGAAAATGAATATGTTTGAGTTTCAGGTTCCTTTCTTTTATGCTATCTTCGATTTGCTAGTACTATTGAATAAATGAAATGGTGAAATAGCAATAATAAATGGGAGAAGAAATATTTCCAAAGGGCCAGGAGAAGCCATGAACTGAATTCTCACAATCTGAGAATTAACTTTAATCAGCTCCCAATATGTCCGTGACTTTATTGAAGCAAAAGAGGTTGTCCAAATTAAAAACTTCTAGACTTTTTCTTCTCTACAGACACTTTTATGGTGCCCCTCATGCTTACTACTTCAGTTTAGATATAATGTGGGTGGGATTTCATTGTGATTCCTTTTTATGGCTTGAAGATGTCAAGTCCTATTTCTTAGTTACCTGTTACACCCTTCAGTAATTATTTAAAATTGAATTTTTGTGTGTATGTGTGCTACTATCACTCCTACCTAATAAAATTGTACTCCTCTCAAGTTAGTTAAGAAGGGCATCTAACAAGAGGAGAAAAGTTTTCCAATTTACTGGAGATTATTTGGTTTAATTAATTTCGTTCTATGTGGAGATTGCTAAATTCAAAAGTACTTGGGACACCTTTACATTTAAATCAAAATTCAAGTGAATATTATTAGTAGTAGTAATAATAATTTTTGTTATTATGATGATGGTGATAGTTCATTTATATAGTACTTCTGATTCATAAGCAAAAACACTATGAAAGATCAAGTGAAAATATTATTTCATTTTATAGATAAAGAAACTAAGAAAGGTCAAGTGGCTATGAAAAAGTCATTTTTTACTTTTGTCAATGACTTTTAGTCATTTGACTAGAAAGTATTGGAGTTAATACTTGGGACAAGGTCTCAAATATAATTCCAATGAGTTTGCTACTTATACTATGCTGCTTCTCTCATGTATTTCTCCACCTCCTGAGAAGTACAGGAGCAGTCATGTGTCAACTTGAAATGTTCTATCCTGAGGTATGACATATCCCTGGGGTATGCGTTTGTTCATACACTTAAACTCCAAGTACTTCATTGAGCCAGATTTATCCTAAATCTCCTAAAACTTTTCAAAATTAAGGACAGCTACTCACTATTGGATATCTATGTGAAAAAGATGCCTAATATGGTAGATGACAGAAATAAGATTGCCAATGATACTAAAGAATTGGAATGGTGGTGGTCCCAAGTTCCTAATTTGAAATTTAATAAGACTAGGATTATGTAGTTGGGAGTGAAAAAAAAATCTGTACAAATGTAGAGTTGAATTTTTCTTTAGTTCCATGAGATATAAGGAACCATGAATAGAAAGCTGTTGTGAAAAAAGATATGTCTATGATTGTAAACTCAGAGAATTAGCAGTTTGATACTACAACCAAATCAGTGAATATGATCTTAGGTTGTACTTAGAAATGTATTGCTTTTGATTTAGCAAAAAAGGTGAGAAGTCTTTTGTGTTCTGTGCTAAAAAAATGATCTCTGCATAATGGTGTCCTGTTCCATGTTGTAAAGCTAGAGCACATCCAGAAAATTAGAGAATGGAAGAAGAATGGAAAATATGCCATGCAAGGATTATTTAGAGGAACAGGGAAGATTTTACTTTGAGAAGACTTAACTAGGGGTTAACTAGTTAGAGTAAGGATAAGAAGTGGCCTATGAAATAATCTTCAAATGTTTAAAAGGTGACTATGTAGAAAGAAGAGTAGGCTTATTCTGCTTAGCCCCAGAAAGTAGAACTAGGATGATCAACTGAAAGTTATAAGGAATCAGGTTTTGGCTCAATTTAAGGGGAAAAAAAGACAAACTGGTGAAAGTGGAATTAGTTTACTACAAAGGATAATGTTTCCCATCTCTGGAGGTGTTTAAATGAATGTTAGGTAGATGAGATTCATGATGTGGACAGGATATAACTGAGATGATTTCTGAGATCACTTACTTGTACCTTTAATATTTTGTGCTTCTTTGAGTTTATCATATGGTTCAAGAAAGAAAGATCCTGCCATTCTCCAATCGGTAAATGGTCAAAGGATATGAACAGACAATTTTCAGAGGATGAAATTAAAGCTATTTGTAGTCATATGAAAAGTTGCTCCAAATCACTATTGATCAGAGAAATGCAAATTAAGACAACCCTGAGGTACCACTACATACCTGTCAGATTGGCTAAAATGACAGGAAAAGATAATGATGAATGTTGGAGGGGATGTGGGAAGGCTGGGACACTGATGCATTGTCGGGGGGAACTGTGAACGGATCCAGCCATTCTGGAGAGCAATTTAGAGCTATGCTCAAAAAGTTATCAAACTGTGCATACCCTTTGACCCAGCAGCATTTCTATTGGGCTTATATCCAAAAGAAATAATAAAGGAAGGAAAGGGACCCACATGTGCAAGAATGTTTGTGGCAGCCCTTTTTGTAGTGGCTAGAAACTGGAAACTGAATGGATGCCCATCAATCGGAGAGTGGCTGAATAAATTATGGTATATGAATATTATGGAATATTATTGTTCTGTAAGAAACGACCAGCAGGACGATTTCAGAGAGGCCTGGAGAGACTTACATGAACTGATGCTGAGTGAAATGAGCAGAACCAGGAGATCATTATACACGGCAACAACAATACTATATCATGATCAATTCTGATGGACATGGCTCTCTTCAACAATGAAATGTTTCAAACTACTTCCAATTGTTCAGTGAAGAAAGCCATATACACCCAGAGAGAGGGATGTGAAATGTGGACCACAGCATAACATTCTCATACTCTCGATTGATATTTGCTTACATTGTGTTTCCTTTATCTGATATGTCTTTTGTGTAGATACGATTCTTCTTGCACAACAATAAGTGTGGAAATATGTATACATATATTCGATTTGTCAAGTATTTTAACATAATTAACATGTAGTGGATATCCTGCCATCTAGGGGAGGGGTGGGGAGTAGGGGGGAAAAATTTGTAACAGAAAGCTATGTAAGGGTTTATGTTGAAGAATTACCCATACATATCTTTTGCAAATAAAATAAAATAAAAAGCAAGATCCTCACAGTGTCTCTGTTTTCAGAATTTTGATATCATTTCAGATGGGATTTTTAATCTCTTCTCTGTGAATATTTCTTCTGTTTAACCAAGAATAGCTCAGTGAAGACTTGGAGTCTTATAGTGTGAGCAAACAGTAGATTTAAGGAAATATCCATTTTAATAAATTAAAATTTTTAATATTTTTTTCTTTTCTGCAAGGCAGTTGGGATTAAGTGACTTGCAAAGGGTCACATGGCTAAGTATTTTAGGCTGCATTTGAGCTCAGGTCCTCTTGTCTCACTGGGCTGGTGATCTATCCATTATACAACCTACCTTCTTCTTAGTAATAACTCTTAATATAGTGGCAAGGACAAGGACATATTGATCAGGATTTCCCAAGTTCTACCAGTTCCCTTGTGAGCTCAGTGATCCCAAATGGGTGTGACCTCACACAGAACTAGAAGGTGTCTCAGAACTAAGAAGCCCACAAACAGTAGGGAGGGTGGTTTTTATATAAATCATGTTATCTGCTTAACAGAAGGCTTCAGATCATTTCTCTGGAATGACCTCCTTATCTCTTTATTCTTATTGGATGTGTTGTGTTTACTGTTGAATCAAACAGCTAATACAACTATTAGACTATCATGTTCTACAGTGTATATCATATCCATTCATTGGTTCTTCTGTTATGACTTTTGTTCATGTCCTTCCATAAATTTTCCATATTCTCTTAGTACTAAGATGATGCCATTAAAGATAAAAAAGCCTGTCCTTTATTATAGTTCATATTCTCAACTGTTTACCAATGTCTCCTCCTCCTTTTCTTCCTGCTCTTCCTCCTCCTCCTCTCTATCTATTCTCAATTAGAAGTACTGTTTCTGGACACTCACACCAGAATCTCACTACTGAAGCCTTGACTTGAGGTCTCTGCTAAAAGATGGATTTTTGTTTCAAGGAGAAGCTTAGGGTCAATAAAAGCACTGTCCAATTTCTCCATGATAATCTACCCCTCCCATATGTATACACAAATGTATGGCTTGAATCTTATGGCTTTTGATTTGTGAACTTCATCATTTCTAGCCCAACATAGAACTTTATGTTGCTATTCATGGGTCATCTTCATGCTGTGTGACTTTGTGCAAATCTTCCTCCTCTCCCTAAACTCTTCCATCTCTAGCTCTGGGAGCAATAATCAAGTTAGCATTATTATTTTTGGAAAAGATATATCAAACAGTTTCTTCATGGCTCCATTCTCTATCCCTCTGACTTCCCTGACCAAAATTCTTTTCTATGGTCGTCACTTCCTTTTATGTCTTCTATTTATGTTTTGTTTTGCTTTATTTGAGTGTAAGCTTCTTTAGGGCTGGGCTCTTTTTTGTTTCTCTTTATACCTCTAGTATGCTTAATATATAGCAAACCATAAATACTTTTTTTTCATTTATTTATTGAGCATTCATTTTATAATTTAGATAATAGGCACTTTTTCTTTCAGTTAGGTTTTTTCCAGCAAAATTTAGATTGAAATTTTTGGAGTGATTATGAATCTCATTTAAGAAGCACTGCAGTCTTCTAGGACTTAAGGAAATCTGCACAATATTGTCTTCAAATAAGTTAGGATTTAGTAAATGTACTAAGTATAATGTGATATCCTTAATGCTCTAAAATATATACTACTACTGAAAGTTCTTCAGACAGGTTGAGCTAATAAATTTAAATTGACTTGGATTCTACTAATCCATGATTTGGGGATAATTGACATGGATGCTTAGCTGGTTTGTTTTTGCTTAATCAAATTCTTTCTTCAGGATGCAAATCAATAATACAAACAAGAATAGGGCTAGGGCATATTTAAAATATTTAAGAAAAGATACATACCCTTAAGCATTTTACATATGCCCTTTTCATATGAGTAAAAGTATGATAAGTTTGAATCATTCTTATTAATTCATTAAATAATTTTCTCAAAGGGCTAACTTTTAGTCTGGCCAGAATTACTCAAAAGCAGCTAAGTTTCATATTTTACAAACATATTTTATTATTCAGAATTTTCATTAGGTCAGACTGTCCTTGCTTTCCCTTCAGTCTGAATTGGTAAGCTTGTTCTGTATCTTACACATTTGGAATGAGGGAGCTCCTTTCCTTTTGAAAAAATTCTGAAATTCTCAAGGTACCTCTTCACCAGTGAATTTTCAGAAACTCTTTGGGAGTTGAATAGTTATTACAATTTTTTGTTGAGCTGGCCTGCCATATTCCTATTCTAGAAGTAAGGAAGTTGGGGCTTTGGAGACCCAAAAAACTTGTCTTAAGAAGAATTATCAGCTCATTTTCCTCATCTTCAGTATTAATTATAGTTAATATTTATATTTTCACTGTTATTGATGACAGCAGTTGATTTTTATATAGTACTTTAAAGTGTACAAAACATACCTGCCACCACAGCCCTCTAAGATAGGGATTGTATTTTTTGTTTGTTTTATTTTGTTTTGGATGTGGGGAGAATAGGCAAAAGGGTTTCAGACCTTTAATTTTCATGAATGTCAGAAATTCTATTGCGGAAACTCATTTTACTAACACAGGCTAGCAACTCATGTATAAATAAGAGAAGACAATGGCTTCCCATGTCACACAGGTAATACATGATAAAGGAAAAACTTACTGATTTTTCTCATTCCACAGCTGATATTCTTTGCTGCATCTTTGGGAATTAACTCAGTATTTCTATGAGAAGTTAGGAGACTGAGTCTCAGAAAGATTCTCATAATCAGAGGCTCAGAAATGTCAGAAGTAAAATTCTGGCCCAGTCTTCTGAGTTCAAATCTATCCCCTTCTTCTTTTTACTATAATTAAAGTTTCAGCTTCAAGTCCTTTGAGGAATTCATTTCCTTTGGCAGGCAGTATTTAAATTAGAAAATGCTAAAAGAAAAAATATAATTATGTTCCTGAGTTTGATTTAATCCTTGATTCAGTAGTCCACTGATTGATTTTTTTCCTAAAAGGGTGCAAAAAACCAAATAAAACCCATTGTGTTTTAACATACTTGTTTTTCTCTAGAAAGACAAAATGGCAACCAATGACAGCTCTAGTCTTGTGCTTAGAGTTAGGAAAACCTGAATTTAAATCCTTCTTCATGTTCTTAGTAACTGAATGACCCTGGGCATTTAATATCCAGGATCTTCAATCATAGAGATATGTGAAACAATAGTATTTATAAGGCAAATCTGTTAAAAGACACTTGAAACTTCAAGGCATTATTATCACATGGGGACAAATAGGTAATCTTTTGTATTAATCTTTCTAATTTCTTATTTTGGTTTGTGATAGTGTATTCTGTGTTCAAAGACCTGCAGACATTTAATTAAAAAAATCATTAGTAAGTTATGCATGGTATTGGGAACTTTATGGGAGTGGGTGATAAATAAAGTCCCAGGCTTGCAAAGTGGCCTCCAACTCAGGGTTTCCATTTATCAGTATTGAGAGGCATCATATACCTCCAGGTAAGGAACACAGTCTCATTTAGTAGAGAAATTGAGATGACAAAAAAA
>JAJPUD010009697.1:9533-44533 GCA_023553655.1 Myrmecobius fasciatus | reverse complement strand
CGGACACTTTTTTAGTTACACGGGGTTCCCATCTAATTGAATTTGGGGATAACATGGAAATTAATTTGACACAGGAAAATTTTGAATACGGTGGCTCCTCCATTGTAATGTACAATGCAATGAGCTGCATGCAGGGCCAGCAGTATTGATCACAATCACTCTCAATTGTAGCCAGCTGAAGGATGGAATACACTAAATCTTATTTAAGCTCATATGAAAGCAGTTCATCTGCAGCAATATGTGGCAGATAAAGAATATTACCTTTCATTTTGTCTGACTGCTTCAAGATGAAGTTTTGAAAATTTACTTCTTGCAGCAAATGTACCAAATGTCTAAAGTCAACAGTTACAATTCAATTACCGATCAGCTCTGGTGGGCTGTTTACAGGGTAATTTGCTACTTAGGCAGCAAATAAAAGTACTAACTATACCCACCATGCATAAAGAAGTTGCTGCACACGCAGAAGCCCCAAGGAATGGCTAAAGAAACAGATTCTAGAGTCCTCTGACATGAAGTGTGTCCCTGGTGGGGAAGGGAGTATGGGGGCAGGAGAGAGACTTTGGGCTCTTCCTCCTGATCTGAGAGGTGGTTTCTTAATTTATTTCTTACTTTCTTTTCTTTCTTTCTTTCTTTTTTTTGCAATCATAATATCTGGAGGCTTAAACCCCAATGTATACTGTGAGGGACCGTTTCCAGGATTTGCATCATTTAATTCTTCTCTGACAGAGATGGGATTGTCAGGACAAATCTTTTCACCTGTGGTCAGAGAAATAGAAAGGAAGTATTGCATTCAATATCTAATGTGCTTTTTACTGCTTCGTTTTATTAATGGGGCATTTGAGTTTATTGAAGAGGCCCCTGGTTTCTGAAAAGAACATTGCCTTTTTGTTTTGATTTTTATTCCTAACTGATCAAATTGTGCTTTATCAGAAATCAAATAATACTATGACAGGAGTCTGCTGCTAGTGCTTGGTCTCATTAATGGAGGAAATGTGGTATAGTAGACAACAGTGAAAGAAGAGTTCTAATTCTGTTTCTTGTCACCAACTAGCCATGTGATCTAGGGTGTGTAGTTACTTAATTTCTCCTGGTTTCACTTTTTTCCAATGCACAAGATGATCTTTTCGGTTGCTTGTAGCCCTACATAGGCCTAAACCATGCATTCTCAAAAGCCCTTACTCCATTTTGACTAATTATTTTTGCCAGGCAAAGAATTTTATAATAATTCATATGACTATGTTTGAGATTTGACTGTCTGGAAGAGGTATAATTTCTTCTAAAGTTGATAGGCAACATGGAGTAATAGATAAAGATCATATTTCAGAATCAGGAAACCCTAAATTCAAGTCCTGCCTGTGACATATACCACCACGTGTGATCTTGGGTAAGATGCCAAAAGAATAATTCTCTCTCTTTTTTTTAAGAGTAATTCTCTATGACAATAATTTTCAGAGAAAGTGCTGATCAGTATTTAGGAAATGAGTTCCTTCAGTTAGAGTTTACATATTGATGGAATCATGAGTTTCATCCCATGCCATTCCTCCTCCTCCCTCCTCTACAATCCAAAGAGTCATTAAAAGAGTATATCCTGCTCACAGTGGGCCCTAAAATTCTTCTTGGATTAGTAGAATATAATATAATATTCTCCTATAAGCACTAAAAATCTTAAAATACAAGGTGCACATGGCAGAGGCTCATGTGATTCAAGACCCCTGGTCTGATATTCCCTGGTTTATAGTTTGCACTATGTATGTCATTCTCTTATCTAAATCAATGGATAGGTTATAGGATTTTTGCAAGAACTTTAAAGAACATCTTTTCCAACTTGCTTATTATACATGTGAGGAAACTGAGATTCAAAAAGATTCCTACAATCACACAACTGGCAAAGTAGCAAAGCCAAGACTGATTGTATTGACTTCTGACTTTATTTCCAATACCCTTTTCATTCTTCCACAAAGATCAGAAAGCATGAGAGACATATCTGCCTCAATAATAAAGCAAATAATTCAAGGAAATTCCTTCCAAACAAAGTTGACAATAGCCTGGTCCCATTTGATTGCCACTGATTTGGTCAGTGAGGAAAAGATTACAAGAAAGAAATGTTTCTTTTCTCAAAAAAGTAGGAACTTTGACTCTTTGTGAATCACTGGGGTTCCAAAAATGGTATGAATAATGTTGATGTAACTGGAATAAATGTATAGCCTACATAATGACTATTGTGAAAAGCATTTAAATATACATTCTTCATATATTTAGAAATCTTGAGAGGTATTAAATAGAAGTTTGCATATATTGAGCTTTCCTAGCTAAATATGACCATACGGTAGATAAAGATTCTAAGATTCTTAAAGTCTCTTTTGCAATTGGCAAATTCTCAGCAGTTAAAAGATTCCCTTGTTTATTTTCCCTCAGCCAGATGATTGCTTCTGTTACTGTGGTGGCTGCCACTCATGTCATTTCTCATCACGTGCATCTCAGCACTGTTTCAATGAATGTCAAAAGTCAGCTAGCACCCTGGACTATAGCACTGATAGTGATCAAGTATTGAATGTGATTCCACACTGGCAGGCATGGCACCTTGGTATTTATTTATTTTATCACCAGAAAACCTGTTCAGAGAACTAGTAATATAATTTAAGAAATCTTATTAGCAATGTACATATTGCATAGTCAAGTCTCTTATTGCATTTACGGGGGCTGCCTTTGCTAACATGATACAAAAGGGGTGCTAACATGACAGGGAAGTCACTAATACAATAATCCTAAAAGAATTTGGATCATGTTAACAACTTTTCTATCACATCAGCATGCCTTATGGGTTATATTACTAAAACTAACTGCTCTAACACACTGCAAAATGCAATAAGGAAGTTAGTAATGGAATTTTAAAACAAAATATATCTTCGTTTCATATCAAGCAAGTGCTTTGTTTTGCTTTCTTTTTTTCTTGGTATTCTAAGACCTAATAAGCCCTTAATCCATTTCTATTTATTGCCTGAGAAATTGTTCTGTTGACTAAGTAGTCCAATGTAATTACTTGATGGTCATCTTGTGGCTCTATATGCAAAAATAGATCTGGTTCCTAACAAATCCTTAGGCGGGTATAGAATGACTTCAGATCAGTCCCCAAATTTAGAATAATTGAGAGGAAAGAATAATTCTAGGATCTGGTTCAAAATTTGGATTGGTCTTTCAGGAAATATGCTCAATATGCAGTCAGACATAATCTTTGCAGGTTGAATTATGGCTCTACCACTTGGGGTAATCTTTTGGGAAGTCACTGCATCTACTTGAACTTCATTTTACTTATGCGTAAAATGAGAGTTGCATTAGATTACCTCCAAGGTTCTGTTGGTCTATGATTCTTGAACCAAATAATTCCCCTTGCATCCCTGAAGAGAGCCCATTCTTAATCAGTTATCTCAGCCCACAGTTATCTAAATCCAGCTTAGAATTGATTTCAATCTCTCTTGGGATCATAGAATTGGTTCTTATATGGGGCCATATCAGGTCTCCTGGAACCTGATCTTGATTGGAACACAAAGGACAGAAGCCCCACTGCATTGCTCTCCATGATAACTATCACTTCAAAGATAGGTTTCTTTTTCTTCTTCCTTTTTCTTCTTTCTTCTTCTTCCTTTTTCTTCTTTCTTCTTTCTTCTTCTTCCTTCTTCCTTTTCTTCTTTTTTCATCTTTTTCTTCTTTTTTACTTTGTTTTATTGATTTTAGATTTATTCATGTTTATGGAAAAATAATGTTAAGTACAACTCTGACTTATTTTTATTCTTTTTTATTAATTACTCTTTAATTCTTATTAGCACAATAAAACAAAACAAAATTTACCTGAGATCTTTCAATATTTATTACTATTTTTAGATTTAATTTAATATCTTTAGAGTTTCAATGTTGCTTCCCAAAATTAAGTAATATATCAACTCTTTGGTCATGGATCATTGGCTGAGAATCGCATGTTGAACATCAACTATTAAATTAATGTCATGATGATCTAGGAATGAGATTCTTATATTTTCTCTTCACCACATGCTCTGCTGTTCCCCTATATTGTCTCATTTGTTCCTTTAACACTATATTCCATCTCTGATCTTCATGCCTTTTTGCTGGCTTTCCCACCATGCCTGGAATGCTTTCATTTTACCTCTATCTTTTGAAATTCCTAGCTCCTGTAAAAGTCAGTTCAAATGACACCATCAGAAGAAAGCTACTAGAAGCTTCCCCACTAAGCTTACATTCTATCTACTCTGTATCGTGGGTGCAACTATTCATTTACATGCTGTTCTTGTCTTGCCCCTCTTTCATTAGAATCTCTGATCTATACAGGAAAGAATTGTTTTCATGTTTTTAAATATATGGCTTCTAAATTATTTTATTTTAATGGTATATTATTTTTCCAATTACAAGTAAATATTGTTTTCAACATTCATTTTGTAATATTGCTAGTTCCAATTTTTTTTCTTCCTCCCTGTCTTACAGCCCCTTTCTCCAAGACAGCAAGCAAATTGATATAGGCTATACGTGTATATATATATATATATATATACATATATATATATATATATATATAATTCAGTTTTAACATGTGCATATGCGTCATTTTGGGAAAGAAAAGTCAGAACAAAAACAAACTAAAAGAAAACAAGACCCACAAAATACAACAGCAATGAAAAAGGTGAAAATAGTATGATTTGATCCATTTGAATCTTTATTGTTCTTTTTTTGAATGTGGATGGCATTTTCCATCTCAAGTCTATTGGAATTGTCTTGTATCACTGTATTGATGAGAAGAGCTAAATCTATCACAGTTGATCATCATACAGTCTTGCTGTTACTGTGTACAGTGTTTTCCCAGTTCTGCTTACTTCACTCAGCATCAATTTATATATGTCTTTCCAAGCTTTTTTGAAATCAGCTTGTTCATCATTTCTTGTAAAACAATATTCCATTATTTTCATATGCCATAACTAATTCAGCCATTCCCCAATTGATGGGCAATTTCTAATTCCTTGCCACCACAAAAAGAGCTGCTACAAACATATTTGCAAATGTGGATTCTTTTCCCTTTTTATGATCTCTTTGGGATACAGACCCAGTAATGGTACTGCTAGATCAAAGGATATGCATGGTTTTTATTGTCTTTTAGGCATAGTTCTAAATTGCTCTCCAGAATCCCTGGATCAGTTCACAACTCCATTTACTATGCATTAGTGTCTGTTTCCCCACATTCTCTTCAACATTTTTCATTATCTTTTCTTGTCATCTTAGCCAATCTGATAGGTGTGAGATGGTATGTCAGAGTTGTTTTAATGTACATTTCTCTTATTGATAATGATTTAGAGCATTTTAGATGACTATAAATGACTTGATTTTTTTCTTCTGAAAACTTCCTGTTCATATAATTTGATCATTTATAAATTGGGAAATGACTTGTATTCTTATAAATTCAGCTCTATGAGTACTCTATAGAGTTCTTTATATATTTTAGAAATGAAGCCTTTATCAGAAACACTGGCTGTAAAAATATTTACCCAGTTTTCTGCTTCCCTTCTAATCTTGGCTGCATTGGTTTTGTTTGTGTTTTATTTTTTAATTTAATGTAAAGGTTAACTGATTTTAGATGATTCTTAGAATTCTGCCTTTTTGTCTGAACCATCACAGGACATTGAATATATTTAAAGGTTGTTTTGTATTTTCATTTATTTCATAAGTAAAAAACCAAATCATCATATAGCACACAAACTTGTGATAACATGCTGTTTCAAAATTAGGCTTATTCACAGATAATCAGCTGCCTATCACCAGTATCTGTAATCAAATCCTTTTCTAGCTTAATAGGACCAGTGAGAGCACTAATTCCATGTATAATTTGCTCAAATTTCAAAATCTTAAAATTCCTACTTTTAAAAAGTGAAAAAGACCCCAAAAACCTTCTGTAGGCTTTGAAATTTGGGTATGTATAAATGCAACACTGAGCAAGAGACAGGACAAAATGAAGGATAAGAAAGTGTGAGAGTTGTTTAGATGGTTCTTTAAAAAATTAAACCACAGACTGAATTCCCCTCATATGATTCTCCCAGTTTCCTTTCCTTTCCTCTTTCTCTAGTGCAGTGCCTGACACATAGTAGAGGGTTAACAGTACCTGTTGATTAATTGATTAGCTATTTCAAACCATTTGCTACTAAATAAATATCTGCCTGTATTAAAAGTCTGTATAGGAGTCCATGTACTTAAAATGTGTTCATAAAAACATACATGAATGAACTTGAGCAAGTTTTTTTTTTTTTAAATCTTCATATACTTCATTATTGTAAAATTTGAGTGCCGGGAAAAATGAGTTCTGCAATCTTTTCCATGAGCATTTGAACCCAATTCTCAAGGCCAAAGGATTGGCTGTGAAGGGCTTTTTTATTCCCTTTGCTATTATATTTAGATTTTGTGTGTGTGTGTGTATATACATATTCAAATATTTAGATATGTAGATATAGGTATACAGTATATACATGTGTGTATATTAGGTAGTTTGTACACTGTTGTTTTCACGTTTTCTCCCCAATTAGATACTGAGTTCATTGAGAGAAGGGATTATTTTTGCCTCTTTGTATCCCTAGCACTTATTATAGTGCTTGATACATTATAGGCATTTAATAAATGTTTATTGGTTGACTCAGTATAGTACTGGATTTGGTGGAGAGAGGAAAAAAAGAAAAAAAGTTAACTTAATAACTTTGTTGTGTATTTGGAGGAATAGCAAGCTTCACATGGAGATTTTCAGTTTTATGTGCAATCATCTTTTTGTTTTATTGTACTATTAAGGAAATGCTTGTTTTATTCCTTGAATTGAAAATAAAATAAATTTGAAAAAGGTTTTTTTTTTATTTTTGAAAAAGTTTTTAAAAGAAGTCACTACTCTATCACTAATTAGTTATATGTGGTTCTTTTCAAGGACAAAAGACAAACAAGAATGAATTAGTTGTGTGACTGAACAGCCTCAGTTTCCTCATCTGTAAAATGTGATCAAAATAGTCAATTTTACCTATATCATAGAATTGTGGTGACCATGAAATAAGATAATGTAGACTAAAGCATTTTTAAAAATATTATTCATGTTGGGAAGTACCATAATGATTAGAACCTATGTTTTAGGGAAGATTTATATGTCCCATTTTGTTCTAAACTTCATTCTTCCAGGCAAAATTGACTATTATACAATATTACTAATAGAACAGATGTTGGGACAAAGCTTTTTCCCTTGAAAATTTTTTCTTGGCTCTTTACATTCTCCCTTTCATATTTCCAAGGATCATAAAACTTAGAGCTGGGAATGACCTTTGAGGCCACCTCATTTAACCCTGTCATTTGATGATGTGGAAAAAAAGAGAAGGCTTTTCCAAGATCACAAGGTAATAAAAATTTTGTGCAAATGTGGGTATTTTTAGATACAAAACTAGTTTTTTTCAGTATTATTGTTAATTTGTTAATGTTGCCTGCCCCTCCCCCAATTCCATTTGAGAAATCCAACCTTCAGATTCCAGCCTTCTGCTATCAGTGAAGCAACAAATATTTCTAAGGACTTTGTTCAAGAGCAAGGAATTTTGAAAAGAGAAGGGAAGATCAAAAACATGCAAGATGCATTCCTCATTTGGCAGAACTTTTTAGCCAGTTTGGAAAGATAAAATATATTCATTCTTTGTCCAATGACATCACTACTGATGGTAGGTGTCTTAGCACTTTCAAGTAAGAAGTGGAAAATTTAGAGTTAGTAGAGATCTCAGGATCAACCTGTCCATTTTTAGATGGGGAAACTGAGACCAAAACATTAAGTTGTTTCAGGTTATAAGTTAGTGGCAGAGTAATGACTTGAATAGATCCAAATTCATTGCCCCTTTCCATTGTATTATACTATTATTTTTCATTGACAAACTTGGAGTGAAGATAACAGGCTATGGAGATTTCCAGATGATGGGAAAAAAAAACAGAAGACATTCAAATGCTATAAAATAGTTAAACAATCCATTCTAATTCACAAGTTCTTAATGCTAAAGTTAGAACCCAATAACCACTCTGAGCTGGGACATAGTAATTCTGGTTAGCTTTTCTCTGAGTATAGGCCTTTAGGAATCAACCTGAATTCAGGGATGGGACTATGGCAAAGTCTCAGTGATAAGCCATCCTTGAGCATAGTTCTCAGTTCAGTGGACTATTCTGTTTCCAAAGGTGGTACAACTATTTTGGGGTGATCTATGCTCAATAGATATTCCCTACCAACTGAATGAAAAAGAGAGGATCATTGGAAAAGCAAATTTTTTGCACTTGTGACAAGCACTGTGCAAAATTAAAAGGCATGATTATGTGACTTTGAGGAACCTCTAGCAGTAATTCCATGAGCTCACAAATCATGTCATCAAGGGGATTATGAAACAAAACCAGGCTAACATCTACTCTTTTCTCACTATCCCAGACCACAGTCTGCATTCTAGACAAATTTATTTGGTGTTTATTTTTCAATATGCATCACCCCTGACAAAATAAAAACTCTTATTAAAAGGAAACTTTCCTAAGTGTGATAGGGTAGGTAGGAAACCTTTGATCTCAGAGTAAGATGAATTAATGCTAAAAAGATGTGGAATGAAAGCTTGTGTTATAGCCTTCCATTCATGCAAAAATTGATAAATCCTATCACATGAATAACAATTTTATTTCTCAAGCCTATTATTATTCATTCCTTAAGGAAATGAACATTTTAATACACATAAATTTAGAGGGAGATCTACACAAGCTAATGTCCATAGAGAATTAAAAAGTATAATTCAGTTTAGCCCTCCATTTTCTTGGCCAATTGCTTGTAGGATCTTAAAGATAGGCAGGGATTAGAGAGGCAGGAAAATATTCTAGATATGGTGCATATCATTAATAATGTTATTGAGATAGTCATATTCAAGGTTCATTCAAAGAATGATGTGTAAATTGTGGGGACAACAGTAGAAAGTTTGAACAAGGGAGTAGAGTAATAAAACTGGTATGTATGTTGAGACTTGATAAAGGAGGATTTTGAATGCTGACTCAAGCAAAGTATAAACAAAAAAATTAAAAACCTGTTCCTTTTATTTTTTCTGCCTTTAAAAATCACAGATTTGGGTTTTGCTCTGCATTTTATTGGCCATCCCTAGAGAGGCCTTTGTGGGAATTGAGAATGTGGGGAAACTCAGGAGAAGTGTCTTTCTGACTGCTGCTAATCTATGTCTGATTTCCTACATGTCACTTATTCTCTCAAAGCTTGTATTTCCTTCCTTGTTTATTAAGGGAAAAAAAAGAACACTAATTCTGACCTGTCTTACTGACCTGCTGAGAGGATTTAACAAGATAGAATTTGTAAAGGACTCTGAGACATTTGGGGAAATATTTTCTGTAAAAGATATATATATATATATACATATGTATATATATATATACATACATATATATATATATATATAGAGAGAGAGAGAGAGAGTATGATTCACAAGTTCTGCAATATAGCTCAAGTTTTCAGAGATAGAAGGGCTCTTTTTTATAAGCAGGAATTCAAAGTGACTACAAGACCCTCTGATCCTCAGTGTCATCATTCATTTTCCCACATTGATTCAAATCCCTTCCTGAACCACTGGACTGAAATAGAAAGGGAGTTCTGTGTATTAAGAGGATTCTATGGGATTAGATCAAATTCAGAGAGATAACAATTTTTTTTGTTTGTTTGCTTGAGAAGGGTATAGAGATTGGAGTAGGAATTGTCTTTGGGGAAAATTGTTTTTAAAAAGCCCAAATGGTCCTGTTCATTATTTTTGTGGCCTTTTGAAACACACAAGATCATTTTATTGATGATTACTGAATTTCCATTTTAATAAAATAAATTGACATACCTGAAGATAATAGCACTGCTCAATATTTATGAAGTGCCTTTTTAGAATAAATTTAGAAATTCAGTATTAATCATTACGACGATTACATTCTGCAAGTACATAAATAACAAATGGAAACACTATTTATTTTTTAAATCTCATAATGAAAAACAGCTGAGTACCCAATTTCATTTTTGAAGAATTCATCCTGCTGGGTTGAATTTATTGTGACTCTTAAAGAGATATTCCTAGCTTAACATAAGGCTCAAATGTAGGTATGTTAATAATATCTTTCTCCAGACTGATGTGGACAACTCTTTGTAAAAAAAAAAAAAAAAAAAAAAAAAACCAAAAAAACAAACAACAAACAAACCAAAAAGAAAGAAAACAAAACACAAAGCAAACTTAAACCAAAAATCAAGAATACTCTTGCTAGTTTAATAATTTCTTTTTGCTTATTTGTTTTTGGTGGAGAATTAAAACACTTTTCCTATCATACTCTAGAAATGAATGCAGTAGCTTTGGTTTAGGATGCAAAACTTAGAGAAGCATCAATTCTAAATAGAAATGGCAATGAATTGACTTGAGAGTGGTGTGTTAGAGAAACACAAGGAAAGAAACCACTCAGATGGTGACAAGTGAATTTGATTGCTTTTAAAACTTGCTTTGGCCACCTAACATGCTTTTTATCCTAAAAGGTAAAAACCACTCTTATAGAGCATGGAACTGATTTTTTGCTCCCTTTCTTCCTTCTGCATGTGTTGCCCATGTGTAAAGCCCTTCAGAGTTCAAAAGGAACCATGTTTATGGAAAATCTATAAAGGACTGTGAGAGTCCAGCTGATGATTTTCGGCATGAGGGTCCCAGCAGGGCAGCTTTGTATAGATGTGCTTCTGAAGAAAAGTTGAAATTCACAAATGAGGTACCTATTTGGTGGTCCCTGATCTAATTATTGAAAGTCAAACCAAACCAAATTTGTCCTTATCATTTTATATACATTGTAAAGGTCTACAATATAAAAGGTAAATATCTTGAAATCTTTAGCAAAAATCAGATCGAGTTAAAAAAATTATTTTTATTTTATTTTTTTTAAATCCTCATCTTAAATCTTAGCTCAAAATGCTTTACAGGTAAAGAACAAGTTCAAGATTTAAAGCTTCTTGGGCTGGTTCTTCTCTTGCTTTCATAAGCCAATTGTAAATTGGCACTATTTGATTCACCACAGTTCACATATTACATTGTTTTTATTTGGCATACAATCACTAGGGACTTGGAAATAATGATCTTATTGCTCCCAGGGCCATCTAAATGTGTCATAAGGAATTGAAATAAGTGAAACCTGTGGCTTACCTATATAAAAGAAGTTAATGATCCAGCTTGCTAATTTATAATCAGTATTCCATTGACCATGTAGACTCTTGACTGAAATTTTAAAAACAATTTATAATTTCTGTCAATTATCAAGAATACATTTTCACTCTAACCTCTATCCATTCAATGAAGGAAACAAAGAACCATTATTATCATATATAATTAAGCAAAACATATTGCCACATTGCTCATGTCCAAAAATGCATTTTTATCTTGCATATTAGTTCATCATTTTTCTATCAAAAAGTGGGTAGCTTTGGAGGCAGCTAGGTGGCTCAGTGGATAGAGCACCAGCCCTGAAGTCAGGAGGACCTGAGTTCAAATCTGATCTCAGACACTTAATACTTTCTAGCTGTGTGACCCTGGGCAAGTCACTTAACTTTAATTGCCTGGGTAGGGGGAAGTGGGTATCATTTTTATTTACCAGTCTTCTGGAATCATGGAACAGTTAGTGCATCAGAAAAAATGAATTGTTTGTTTAAAATCATTTTGAATAACAGGTTTTATTTGAAACAGAATAAATAATACTGTTCAGATGCCTTAATGGCTCCTTGTGGATTCATTGTTTTATTGGTTTTATCTGAAGTAAGAGTTAACATGGAATTGACTTTACCATTAGTTTCCTTTTGAAATTCCTTAGTTTTTTCTTTTTTGAATTTCAGTCCCCCCCCCACCAAACACCCATATATTTGGATAAGATTAGACTATACATATATGAATCTTTCTATTTGGAAATGTAGGTTTTAGCATAAACTTTCTTTTTTGTAATGAGACAGGGAAAATATAGAGTTAAGCATTTAATAAACAGCTTTAATGACAGTACTTTAGGATTAAAATGGACATCAAAAACTTTGAGGCTACTTTTTCTAGGTTAATTTGGACAGTCCTGTTTTATTTTGAGTTTTCTTGTTCCTGTTCTGTAAAACGAAGACATTTTACTCTCTCCCTCTATCGCCCATCAGTTTTTAAAAGTATGGAGTAGGGGTCCTTGGAAAGATGAGACAAGATGGTATCCAATCAGAAATAGGCAAAAGAAAAGTAGAAAATCATATAGGAGGTGATGCACATATTGAATGGTGTCTAAGTATACTTAAATAAAGCTATAGTAATTAGTTTCGTAATTACTTTGTGTTATTTTGATTGCCTCCAAACTCCAGCCAGAATGATGAAAGCCTTGAGATAGTGTATATGAGGTTTGGTGAAAGGGAACTGGGAATTTTATTATAGAGAAGACTGCATGTGATAGTTGCCTTCACATGTAAGAAAGTCTATCCTTTGGAATGGGGATCAGACTTATTCTGTCTGTCTCTAGAGAGCAGAAAAAGGAAACAGTGGGTCGATGATTAAAAAGTGAACATTTTGGCCTCTTTCTAATAAGTGGAGGTATTAAAAATAGAACAGGATGCATTAAAAGATAGTGAGTTCTCCTTCATTGGAGTTACTCAAGCAAAGACTGAATTACCATTTGTCAGTTGTATATGAAATACTGGTTAAATACGGATTGGGTGAAATGACATCTGAACCATGATTAACACTGATTAACAACCCTGAGCTTTTTATAATTTCAAGACCTTATATAGCTCTGTCTAAAGTATACTGATTAAAGAATTAAAAATGTACTAATTAAAGGAGTAATTTAGGAAAAATGAGTGATCATTTGAAGAGTTGAGAGGGATTCAGATGAGAATAATAATTTGCTTTTAGATTTGAAAATTGACTTCTTTGGAGTAAGTTAATGACAGATTTTTAAGTTGGTGTTGAAAGAAATGGGAAGAAGATGGTCTTTATGAGTCCCTTCCACTGTATGTGGGTGAGAAAAGAAAGAAGAAATAAAAGGAATAGAAAAACAAAGGAGGAACAAAGGTGATAAAATATTTTTTGATATGCTGAGCAGTCTAGGACACTGACTTTCTCTTTAGTTCTCAGTGATATTAGAAAGAGAAAATAAAGTAAAGATTAGCAAATAAAAATGTTATTGATTCTGTGATAAGGAAAGGGGTGGGGAAAGATTTACAGACAATAGTCAAATTTCAGGGAAACATCAAGCAAATGATACCCCATGATACTTGTTCAGAAATTGAAACTCAAGGAAGATTTTCAGTTATAAACTTCCTAAATGGAGCAACATGGTATTTTGAAGAGACACGACAGATGGAGGAAAAAGCAATGCTCAAGGTTATTGGTTTCACTTCTCAGGCATACCACTAAGTAGACCAGATACTCAAACCATTTATAATAAATTATGTTCTTAAATAGCATAATTAGAGGGGAAGTTGTTAGATAGTGATTATAACATCAACTTAAGGTGATGAAGCTTTTGAATGAGATTATGGATAAATACCTGGTATGATTAAAAAATTGGGGTGGAGGGCATTAAGTTATTGTTATGTCATTATGACATAAGCCACTTTTAAGGACTCAAATAGGGAAAACCAGATGGTTATAGGCATGCAGAATAGCTATTGACATTTGAGCTCTTGAGAGCTAAATACATGCTATGATGAGAATGACCCTATGTCCCTTTCTGTGTTGAGAGGCAGCATGGCATAGTGTTGGCCCTAGAGTGAGGATGATTTGGATTCATACCTTGCCTCTGATACCAGTTGCATGATCGTGAGCAAATCAATCTTATCTGAGCTTTAGTTTTCTCATCTGTAAAATTCAAGGGATAATACCTACACCCTAATTCTCAGGGGTGCTGTGAGGTTTAAATAAGACAATCCTTTTGTGGTGCTGTATGAATATTAGTTTTCATACTTTTTTTGAGAAAATAGTATCATTTGTTTCCCAAATGTTTCTTCAAGTCATCCAAGAAATTTTCAAGAACCAAAAAAAGTCATCTCCTTCTCTTTACAATGTGGGAAGATGGGGAAAAAAAGCTTTTTCTTATCACTCTTTTCCTCCCTGACCCCTATCTTTAGCCTCTATCTCCACTCCTAGCATAAGCCCAGTTTGTGGTGATTTTTGTTTATTAACATTTAATAACTGCCAATGTTTACTATGTTGCCTAAAATGGTGATACTCTAGGTTAGTTTATGGGCATATGTGTTTATATGTTTTAATGTAGTGAAAGCCATCCCTTTTCATTTTCATCATTTCAACATTACTCATAAACCAAAAAACTTTAAAGTTAGAAGGAATCATTGAAATGTTCTGCTCCTAACCCCTCATTTTTGTAGATGAGGAAATAGAAATTCAGAGAAGTTTGGTCAGTTGACCAATGTCATACAGCTAGATAATGGTAAAACCAAGAGTAGAATACTTATCTCTACTCTTAGACATGTCAATAGTTATATATATATATGTATGTATATATGTATGTACATATATATGTATATATGTATGTACATATATATATGTGTGTGTATTTCTATATAGATAGAAATGTATATATGTGATATATTATATATAAATATATATGGAGATAGAATATGAATATATATAATATATACATATAAATATCTCTCTCTATAGAAATATTTATATAAATTTATATCTCCATATTGAGATCTATAGAACAATATAGATTTCTCTATGTATATTTACAACTATTTGTATATATGTATATGTATACATATATATGTATGTGTAGGTCTATGTACATATACATACATATATGTATATTTTCCTCATTATACCATGAAGCCTCTCATGTAGACTGCTTCTGAAAAAAATGTCAGGTGTTTTATTTAGTATCATATTTTTAAGGGACTGTATTTGACCTCCTACAAAGAACATAATATAATGAATAGAACGTTGGACTAGAAATAAGGATATAGGAATAAGGGATAAGGAAAAATTTTATTTGAATCCCACTTACTTACTTACTTACATTACTACTTACAATTTACTTAGTGTGAGACCCTGGGACATTCAACTTCACAGAACTCAATAGTCAAGATAAAAAGAATTAGACGAGATGATCTTTATGATCTCTTCATCTCTTAAAACTATGATCTCCTTGATCACTTCACTAGGAATTCAGAGGCCTCCCATCTCTGTTACGCCTAAATTTATAACATTAAGCAAGTCACTTCACATTTCTAGGTCTCAGTTTCCTCATCCGTAAAATAAGAACATTGAAAAGGTTTTTTTAAGTCCCTTTCAGATCTAAAATTTGATAAATCTAATAGTTGCTCTTCATCTTCTGAGGAATTGGGTGACTATGGGATAAACACATGTTTTGCAGCTGTGATCCAGGAGTTGGGGGAAGGGGTGGACAGGGAAGCAGGAAGCAACACAAGGAAGAGACTGATAGAGACATCCTGACAGCTGCAGTAGGTCATCAATAGATCCATCATGCCAGTAATTTGCAACAAATTTAACATACATCACTTCAGTCAGGCTGTACTATATCTGTCTTGTCATGGCATCAGAGTGAATAACACTTAAATCGGGTGTCACTGCTGACCCTTCTGACCCTGGAATTGACACAGTTGCTTGAGCTTGGCCTAGCTGGCAGCAGTCCTAGGGAAGATTAGCACAAAAGGGAGAATAGGGCATAATAACAAAGCTTAACTGAGCAAATGAATGCGATTTGGAGACTTTTTCATTATCCCTTTCACAGGGGTGGAAGCTTTTGACATTGCCCAGAGTGGCTCTAGGCAGCTTCCTTTTTTGTTATGGTTATTTAAATGTCATGGGGTTAATTTTTTTTAATATGAAGGTTAAAAAAAAGTGTGTTTCTGTAAGGCATCTAGTCCTTGGGGTTACACATAGTTTATCTCCAGGAGAGTCAGAGGCTAGCTATTTTCCATATATAGCCTTTTCTGTCCATTCAGTAATTTTATTCGTTTTTTTCTATTTTTAAAAATTTTAGTAATACTTTTTATTTGCAAAACATATGTATGGGTAATTCCTCAACATTAACCCTTACAAAGCTTTCTGTTAAAAATTTTCCCCCCTACTCCCCACCCCTCCTCTAGATGGCCGGATATCCACTACATGTAATTATGTTAGAATACTTAAGAAATCGAATATATGTATAGTTATTTCCACACATCATTTTTTTGTGCAGGAGACATCGTATCTACAAGAAAGAATAATCAGATAAAGGAAATACAATGCAAGCAAACATCAATAGAGAACATGAAAATGTTATGTTGTGGTCCACATTTCACGTCCCTCTCTCTGGGTGTATATGGCTTTCTTCACCGAGCAATTGGAATTGGTTTGAAGCATTTCATTGTTGAAAAGAGTCATGTCCATCAGAACTGATCATCATATAGTATTGTTGTTGCTGTGAATAATGATCTCCTGGTTCTGCTCACTTCACTCAGCATCAGTTCATGCAAGTCTCTCCAGGCCTCTCTGAAATTGTCCTGCTGGTCATTTCTTACAGAGCAGTAATATTCCAAAACATTCATATATTTTATTTTATTTATTCAGCCACTCTCCAATTGATGGGCATCCATTCAGTTTTCAGTGTTTAGCCACTACAAAAAGAGCTGCCACAAACATTCTTGCATATGTGGGGCTCTTTCCTTCTTTTATGATTTCTTTGGGATATAAGCCCAATACAAACACTGCTGGGTCAAAGGGTATGCACAGTTTGATAACTTTTTGAACATAGCTCCAAATTGCTCTCCAGAATGGTTGGATGCGTTCACAGTTTCACCAACAATGCATCAGTGTCCAAGTCTTCCCACATCCCCTCCAACACCTGTTGTTATCCTTTCCTGTCATTTTAGCTAATCTGACAGGTGTGTAGTGGTACCTCAGAGTTGTCTTAATTTACATTTCTCTGATCAATAGTGATTTAGAGCACCTTTTCATATGATTATAAATAGTTTTAATTTCATCCTCTGAAAATTGTCTGTTCATATCCTTTGACCATTTATCAATTGGAGAATGGCTTGAATTCTTATAAATATGAGACAATTCTCTATATATCTTAGAGATGAGACCTTTATCATAACCCTTAAATGTAAAGATGATTTCCCAATTTGATGCTTCCCTCCTAATCTTGTCTGCATTAGTTTTGTTTGTACAGAAACTTTTTAACTTAATATAATCAAAATTATATATCTGGTGTTCAATTAAGAGTTCCAGATCTTCTTTGGGCATAAATTTATTCCATCTCCACAGGTCTGAGAGGTAAACTATCCTATGTTCCTCTAATTTGGTTATAATATCACTCTTTATATCTAGATCATGAACCCATTTAGATCTTATCTTGCTATGTGGTGTTAAGTGTGAGTCCAGCCCTAATTTCTTCACCACTAGTTTCCAATTTTCCCAGCAGTTTTTGCCGAATAGTGAGTACTTATCCCAAAAGCTGGGGTCTTTGGGTTTATCAAACACTAAATTGCTAACGTTATTACCTAGATTGTCCTGATATCCTATCCTATGCCACTGATCAACTGCTCTATTTCTCAGCCAGTACCAAATGGTTTTGATGACCACTGCTTTATAACATAGTTTTAGATCTGGTACAGCAAGGCCACCTTCATCTGTCTTTTTTTTCATTAATTCCCTTGAAATTCTTGACCTTTTGTTCTTCCAAATGAACTTTGCTACTATTTTTTTCCAGATCTGTAAAATAATTTCTTGAGAGTTTGATTGGTATGGCACTAAATAAATAAATTAGTTTGGGTAGTATTGTAATTTTTGTTATATTTGCTCAGCCTACCCATTAGCACTTAATGTTTTTCCAACTGACTAGGTCTGATTTTATTTGTGTGGAAAGTGTTTTGTAGTTTAGTTCGTATAGTTTCTGACTTTTTCTTGGCAGATAGGTTCCCAGATATTTTATGCTATCATCCATTATTTTGAATGGGATTTCTTTTTGTATCTCTTGCTGCTGAACTTTGTTGGTAATACATAAAAATGCTGATGATTTATGTGGATTTATTTTAAATCCTGCAACTTTGCTAAAGTTGTGAATTGTTTCTAGTAGTTTTTTAGTTGAGTCTTTAGGATTCTCTAAGTATACCATCATGTCATCTGCAAAGAGTGATAATTTGGTTTCTTCATTACCTACTCTAATTCCTTTGATCTCTTTTTCTTCTCTTATTGCCAAAGCTAACATTTCTAATACAATATTAAATAGCAATAGTGACAGTGGGCAGCCTTGTTTCACTCCTGATCTTATTGGGAATGTTTCTAGTTTGTCTCCATTACAGTCATTTTATTCTCAGGCTCAATGAACATCCTAATCCTCTGAGAAGACACAAAGAACCTGGTATCTGCTTGAGAAATTTATAGTTAAGGTGATATAAATGTATGTAGGATCCCAAAAGAGCTGCAAGGGAGCTCCTATTATTGTTGTTATCCCTGGCCATCCAATCAAATAAATAGAAGAGGAAGAGAAGGTAGAGGAGGAGGAAATTAGGATAAAAAGGCTGATTTAATAATAGCTTCACAGATGTAAATCTAGAAGGAATTGTAGAGAACATCCCATTAAACAAGTTATGGATATGGAAACTGAGGTCTGGAGAGGTTCATATTATTTCTCCAAGGTCACAAGACAGTAAATGGGATAGTCAAAATAGTTAAGGAGGATGAGAGTAAGGGAATGAGCAGTGTGACATGGGGAATGGGGTTTTTACAATGACAGCTAGGGATTCTGAAACATTAGGTTGGGGAGACTATGATCTGCTAGTAATAGGTTAACTCATAAATCCAGGCAAAGTATTAGTGACTAGTGAGGGAAGTAAGTGATTGGACTTTCTCTCAAAGTCCAACTCTGTAGCAGGTAGAGATGTTGACTCAAGTGAGGCTCTGGAAGTCTACCTACCTAGACTAAAACAGGTGAAAGGTATGATCTTGGGGCAGCTGCAATAAGAGGCATAAGCCTGAAGTTCAAAATCCAAGAAAGGTTTTTCAAGTAAGGTAAGGGAGCCATAGGTCTGGGGCTTGAATTCAGGATTAATGCAGAACTTGGGAAGTTTCATAAGTGAAAGGGCTGATTTAGAATTCCATTGGAAGTTTAATGAGCAAAGAGATCACAGTATGAGAGGGGAAAAGGAGGGGACCTGACCTAGTTGGGTAAAATTCCCTGGGAAGTATTAGGTGTAGGATTAGTGTAGGGAAAAAGCAATATACTGGAAGGTATAAGGCACTAAAATAAATAAGAATAAATAAATAAATAATGAAAAATAAAAAATAAATAAGAACCTTCTCCTTTGTTCCCTGCCAATAAAATGTTTGATTTCATTAAACAAATATTATGTCTCTTATATACTGCGAAGTGTCATGGTTTCACTTTGTGTCACAATGGATAGAATATCAGGCTTGGAGTCTGGAAGACATATTCTGGAGTCCTAATATGGCCTCAGACACATATTAGTTGTGTGATACTGAGCAAATCCCATTTGTATCAGTTTCCTCATTTGTAAGATGAACTGGAGAAAGAAATGACAAACTGTTTCAATATCTTTGCCAAGAAAACCCAAATGGAGCTTACAAAGAGTTGGATACAACTAAAACAATTGAAAATAACAAAGTATTGTTTATTCTCAAGCAGTCATACATATGCTGATTTATTTAGATACAGTTTTATTCCAGAACAACATAATCCTTTTGAGAGCAGTGTTTATTTTACTTTTTATCTTTTTATCCCTGCCTAGCACAGTTTCTTGCATAAATGTTTCCTACTTGCTTAAGACATCATTGTTACTCTGAAGAGATAATTTTCAGATGAAGAAATTAGAAACATTTCTAATAATATGAAGAAATGCTATAAATCATTATTGTTAGATAAATGCAAATTAAGACAACTCTGAGGTATTACTTCATACCTCTTAGAATGGCTAAGATAACAGGAAATGATAATGATAAAGATTGAAGAGGATGTAGAAAAACTGCAACACCAATACATTGTTGGTGGTACGGTGAACTGATCTAACCATTTTGGAGAACAATTTGGAACTACACCCAAAAGACTATCAAATTGTGCATACCCTTTGATCCAGTAGTGTCTCTACTGGGTCTTTATCACAAAGAGATTATAAAAGAGGGGAAATAACTCACATGTGCAAAAATGTTTGTAGTAGCCCTTTTTGTAGTGGCAAGGAACTGGAAACTGAGTAGATGCCCAACAATAGGATATAAGAAGTGAAAGGAGGAACCTATATAGACTGGTAAAATGCTCTTCTGCTGTCGATGACACATCTAGCATAACAAGAAGCAAACTTTGCATGTATTAATGAGCACCTTATGGTCAATGAAAAAGAATTATGGAATAATGGATCTTATACTGGCTTTGAAATCAAGTTCAAGTTCTCTTCAGATAATTATTAGTTTTCTGATGCTGAACAAATCACTTAATCTCTCTGTGCCTTAGTTTCTTCATCTATAAAATGAGGGGATCAACCTGAATGGCCTCTAAAGTCCCTTCAAGCTCTAAATTTGTAATTGCTTTCTGATTGAGTTTCATTCTGTTCAATTTTGCAAAGTATAAATCTTTGGAAAACTATCTAGTAGAACATATAACTAACAGACTTACAAGGAACCCCATAGGAGTTGTAATTAGATGAGAAGTAATGATTTTTTACACTGGTTAAAAAGGATCTTAAAATCAGAAGCATTGATGTAGTAAATACTGCTTAAAAGACCTCTTAAGGAATCATTACTAGGGGAATTCTGGGAATAGGGTGAAATGAAAGGCAATACATGGAACAGCTTCCTGTTCATCATCTCAAATGTATAAAAAGGTACCTAGAATTACCACAAAACAGTAAAGATAAAAAAGAAATAACACAAGTTAATTTTCACAGAAAAATTCAAAACCAGTTCACTTTTTTTGCCACTCTTACCCTCCTGTATATTTTCTGACTTCCAGCTACAGGATTCCACACCCCCATTGGAAATAAATAAACTTTTTCCAAGGGCACTTTGAAGTCCATTGTACCTGAACTGCACTAGTGCTGGGGTTCAAGAGGGAGGAAAAGTGGGAGTTGTAAAGTAATAGTATAATATTTAAATAGAATCAGATACTTGGAACTGTATATTGATTTAGCAAAGCACAAATTTACATTATCTATACTGTATTATATTTTTATTTATTTTGTTAAGCATTTCTTAAGTATATTTGTAATACAGAGACAGAAGACTAGAGGTAGAAGTTCTTAAAAGTATAATGTATTTTACAACTATTTAATAATATAAGGAGAAACAGGCAATAAAAACATTATTGAGTGAAAGATGGAGAGAAGTTGTGATTTAAAAGGCTTTTAAGAGTATCTACTTATGGGAGCCAAAATGGCAGATGGGGAGCCAAGATGGCAGAGCCAGCGACTCTCTTTGTCCTCCTCGGATCTTCTCTCAAATCAACAGTAAAATAAGCCTCTGAACTGATCTTTTAAGTTAATGAACACAGAAATATTTGGACTAAGAAATCCTGCTTGTTGGAGTTACCTTTGAAGAACTTCATAAAGGTCTGTTTCAGCCGGGCAGAGGGGGTGAGCAGTCTGAGTGAACAGTTTGCCCAGAGTCTGGGAGAGGCAGGAAACTGGGCGGGGCTTAGTGTGGCAGAAACTCAAAACAGCTGGTGATAGTTTCTGAGGCACTCGGGATATTCTGCCCTGATTGCGGGCAGGTGCTCTGGCAAATCTGCCTTTTGTAAAAGGCAGTTTGTAACCCATTGCAAACACATGGTCCTAGCCCAACTGCCAGTAGGGGAAGTTAAGTAGCGGAATTGCCCCAGGGCAAACTACCACAGCTAGCTGCCACTTCTCTGCTTTGCACAGACCCCAAGCTTTAAAAATTAAATAAATAAATAATGAGTAAGAAGCAGAAGAGAGCTCTTACCATAGACAGCTTTTATGGAGAGAAAGAAAGGCAGACTCCACATCCTGAGGTACCTGTAGACAAAGTAAATCCAGAGGAAGCAATCAAGGGAGATATAACCTGGTCCCCTTTTCAAAAAGCCTTTTTGGAAGATTGCATAATGAATCTCAAAAAAGAGCTGGATGATAAATGGGAAAATAAACTGATATCAGTGCAAGAAGCCCTCCAAAAGAGATATGATAAAGACACCAATTTACTGAAAAACAAAATTGGTGAATTGGAAATAGACAATAATGCATTGAAAAATAAAATTAGTGAAGTGGAAAAAGAGTACAATGAACAAAATTTCAATTGGCCAGTTACAAAAGGAGCTAAAAAAAGTAACTGAAGAGAACAACACTTTAAAAATAAGAATTGAACAAATTGAACAAAGTGAATGACTCAATAAGACTTCAAGAATCAGTCAAACAAAAACAAAAAAAATGAAAAAAATAGGAGAAAACATGAAATATCTCCTAGGAAAAACAACTGACTTGGAAAATAGATCTAGGAGACACAATCTAAGGATTATTGGACTTCCTGAAAGCCATGATGAAAAAAAAGAATCTAAACACTATCTTCCAGGAAATCCTGAAAGAAAACTGCCCTGAGGTTGTAGAATCAGAAGGCAAAATCACCATTGAAAGAATTCACCGATCACCTCCTGAAAGAGACCCCAAAATTAAAACCCTAAGGAATATTGTGTCTAAATTTCAGGACTATCGCACCAAGGAAAAGATTTTGCTAGCAACTAGAAAGAAATGATTCAAATACCGAGGATCTATAATAAGAATCACACATGATCTGTCAGCCTCCACATTGAAGGATCGAAGGGCCTGGAACCAGATATTCCAAAAGGCTAAGGAACTTGGATTACAGCGAAGAATAACCTATCCTGCTAGAATGAGCATTATCCTCCAGGGGAGAAGATGGTCATTTAATGATATAGGTGAATTTCACCTATTTCTAATGAAAAGACCATATCTGAACCAAAAATTCGATCTTCAAACACATATCTCAAGAGAAGCATAAAAAAATAGGTAAAAAAAAAAGGACTCTTGAGAACTTTATTTCTACTATGGGGATACTTATAGATTGGGGGTATAATTAGATATTACTTCGATAATATGAAAAAGAAAACTAGAGGGGGAAAGGTTATCGTACTGGGGAAAAGAGGGAAAAGGTGGTAAAACAAGATTTTTTAAAAAAAGAGGTAAAAATAAGATAAAATCTCTTGAAGAGTCAAAGAAAACCTAATATAATTGAGAGAAAGAAGAGAGGGAGATGAGCATTGTGTAAATCTTACTCTCATCAGATTGGGCTCTAAAAGTGTATATCAGATGCTTTTGGTTTCATAGAGAAACTTGTCCTTCACTATAGGGAAGTGGGAGGGAACAGAGGAAAAGAAGGGGATAAAATAATAGAAGGGAAAATAGAAGAATCAGGGGAAATGAGTAAAAAAGGGGGGCAGGGGCTCTAAAGGGGAGAGGATTGTTTGGAGAGGGGTCACCAAAATCAAAATACTGAGGAGGGGGGAAGGGAGAAAGGGGAAAGGGAAAAAGATAACAGGTAAATAAGATGGCAGGAAATAAAGAATTTAGTTATTCTAACTGTGAATGTGAATAGGATGAACTCTCCCTTAAAGCGGAAGCGGATATCGGACTGGATTAAAAACCAGAATCCCACAATATGTTGGCTACAAGAAACACATCTAAAGCATAGTGACACATATAGGATGAAGGTAAAAGGCTGGAGCAGAACCTATTATGTTTCAGGTGAATAAAAAGAAGGAGGGGTAGCAATCCTTATCTCAGATCAAGTAAAAACAAAGATATATCTAATCAAAAGAGATAAGGAAGGAAACTATATTTTATTAAAGGGTACCATAGATAATGTATCAATATCAATACTAAATATATATGTACCAAGTGCAATAGCATCCAAATTCATAGGGGAGAAATTAAGAGAGATGCAAAAAGAAATAGACAGCAAAACTATCCTAGTGGGAGATCTCAACCTTGCTCTCTCAGATTTAGATAAATCAAACCACAAAATAAATAAGAAAGAAACTAGGGAGGTAAACCAATTGTTAGAAGAATTAGGTATGATAGATTTTTGGAGAAAATTGAATGGAGACACTAGGGAGTTTACTTTTTTCTCAGCAGTACATGGAACTTATACAAAAATTGACCATGTATTAGGGCATAAAAACCTCAAAACCAAATGCAGAAAGGCAGAAATAGTAAGTGCATCTTTTTCAGATCATGATGCAATAAAAATCACATGCAATATAAGGCCAGGAGAAAATAGACCAAAAGTTAATTGGAAATTAAATAATCTAATCCTGAAGAATGAATGGGTGAAAGAGCAAATCATAGACACAATCAAAAATTTCATCCAGGAGAATGACAATAAGGAGACAACATAGCAAAATTTGTGGGATACGGCCAAAGCAGTTATAAGGGCCAATTTTATATCTCTAGATGCTTACTTGTATAAAATACAGAAAGAAAAGGTCAACGAATTGGGCTTATTATTAAAAAAAACTAGAAAAAGAACAAATTAAAAACCCTCAATTAAATACCAAATTGGATATTCTAAAAATAAAAGGGGAAATTAATAAAATTGAAAATAAGAAAACTATTGAATTAATTAATAAAACTAAGAGTTGGTTTTATGAAAAAACCAACAAAGTAGATAAGCCTTTAGTTAATTTTATAAGAAAAAGGAAAGAGTAAAATCAAATTGTTAGTCTCAAAAATGATAAGGGAGAACTTTCCTCTAATGAAGAGGAAATTAGATTAATAATTAGAAGTTACTTTGCCCAACTTTATGCCAGTAAGTTTGATAATCTAAATGAAATGGAGGAATATCTACAAATATATACATTGCTGAGGTTAACAGAAGAGGAAATAAATTATTTAAATAGCCCCATATTAGAAAAAGAAATAGAACAAGCTATTAACCAACTCCCTAAGAAAAAATCTCCAGGGCCAGATGGATTTACATGTGAATTCTACCAAACATTCAAAGAACAATTAATTCCAATACTATACAAACTATTTGAAAAAATAGGGACAGAAGGTATACTGCCAAATTCCTTCTATGACACCGATATGGTGCTGATAGCTAAACCAGGTAGGGTGAAAACAGAAAGAAAACTATAGACCAATTTCCCTAATGAATATTGATGCAAAAATATTAAATAAGATATTATCAATGAGATTACAGAAAGTCATCTCCAGGATACTACACTATGACCAAGTAGGATTTATACCAGGAATGTAGGGCTGGTTCAATATTATGAAAACTATCAGCATAATCAATTATATTAATAAACAAACTAACAAAAAACATATGATTATCTCAATAGATGCAGAAAAGGCATTTGATAAAATCCAACACCCATTCCTATTAAAAACAGTAGAGAGTATAGGAATAAATGGGCTTTTCCTTAAAATGATTAGTAGCATCTACTTAAAACCATCAGCAAGCATCGTATGTAATGGAGACAAACTAGAACCATTCCCAATAAGATCAGGAGTGAAACAAGGCTGCCCACTGTCACCATTATTATTCAATATTGTATGAGAAATGTTAGTTTTGGCAATAAGAGAAGAAAAAGAGATCAAAGGAATTAGAGTAGGTAATGAAGAAACCAAATTATCACTCTTTGCAGATGACATGATGGTATACTTAGAGAACCCTAGAGACTCAAGTAAAAAACTACTGGAAATAATTCACAACTTTAGCAAAGTTGCAGGATTCAAAATAAATCCACATAAATCATCAGCATTTTTATATATTAGCAACAAAGTTCAGCAGCAAGAGATACAAAAAGAAATTGCATTCCAAATAACGGATAATAGTATAAAATATTTAGGAATCTATCTGCCAAGGAAAAATCAGAAACTCTACAAACTAAACTACAAAACACTTTCCACACAAATAAAATCAGACCTAGTCAGTTGGAAAAACATTAAGTGTTCATGGTAGGCCGAGCGAATATAATAAAAATGACAATACTACCCAAACTAATCTACTTATTTAGTGCTATACCAATCAAACTCCCAAGAAATTATTTTACATATCTAGAAAAAATAGTAGCAAAGTTCATTTGGAAGAACAAAAGGTCAAGAATTTCAAGGGAATTAATGAAAAAAAAGGCAGATGAAGGTGGACTTGCTGTATCAGATCTAAAACTATATTATAAAGCAGCGGTCATCAAAACCATTTGGTACTGGCTGAGAAATAGAGCAGTCGATCAGTGGCATAGGATAGGATATCAGGACAATCTAGGCAATAACTTTAACAATTTAGTGTTTGATAAACCCAAAGACCCCAGATTTTGGGATAAGCACTCACCATTCGGCAAAAACTGCTGGGAAAATTGGAAACTAGTGTGGAAGAAATTAGAGCTTGACCCACACCTAACACCACATAGCAAGATAAGATCTAAATGGGTTCATGATCTAGATATAAAGAGTGATATTAAAAGCAAATTAGAGTTTAGTTTTTAGTATAGTTTACCTCTCAGACCTGTGGAGATGGAATAAATTTATGTCCAAAGAAGATCTGGAACTCTTAATTGAAAACCAGATAGATAACTTTGACTATATTAAGTTAAAAAGTTTCTGTACAAACAAAACTAATGCAGACAAGATTAGGAGGGAAGCATCAAATTGGGAAATCATCTTTACATTTAATGGTTCTGATAAAGGCCTCATTTCTAAAATATATAGAGAATTGTCTCATATTTATAAAAATTCAAGCCACTCTTCAATAGATAAATGGTCAAGGGATATGAACAGACAATTTTCAGATGATGAAATTAAAACCATTTCTGGTCATATGAAAAGTTGCTCCAAATCACTATTGATCAGAGAAATGCAAATTAAGACAGCTCTGAGTTACCACTACACACCTATCAGATTGGCTAAAATGACAGGAAAAGATAACGATGAATGCTGGAGGGGATGTGGGAAAGCTGGGACTCTAACACATTGTTGGTGGAACTGTGAACGGATCCGACCATTCTGGAGAGCAATTTGGAGCTATGCTCAAAAAGTTATCAAACTTTTGACCCTTTGACCCAGCAGTGTTACTATTGGGCTTATATCCCAAAGAGATCTTAGAGGAGGGAAAGGGTCTCACATGTGCAAGAATGTTTGTGGAAGCCCTTTCTGTAGTGGCTAGAAACTGGAAACTGAATGGATGCCTATCAGTCGGAGAGTGGCTGAATAAATTATGGTATATGAATGTTATGGAATATTATTGCTCTGTAAGAAACGACCAGCAGGATGATTTCAGAGAGGGCTGGAGAGACTTGCATTAACTGATGCTGAGTGAAACAAGCAGAACCAGGAGATCATTATACATGGCAACAACAATACTATATGACGATCAACTCTGATGGACATGGCTCTCTGCAACAAAGTAATGTCTCAAAACAGTTCTAATTGTTCAGTGAAGAAAGTCATATACACCCAGAGAGACAGATATGAAATGTGGACCACAACATAACATTTTCATGCTCTCTAATGATGTTTGCTTCCCTTGTGTTTCCTTTCTCTGATTTTTTTTCTTGTAGATAGGATTTTTCTTGCAAAACATCTTGTCAATTATCTTATCATTGTTAACATGTAGTGGGCTTCCTGCCATCTAAGGGAGGTGAGGGGACTGGGGGTAAAATCTGTAATGGAAAGCTTTGTAAAGATCAATACTGAGGAACTACCCATACATGTGTTATACAAATAAAAAGCTTTATTAAAAAAAAAGAGTATCTACTTTTGAGTAGAACCAATAAAATTTATACACAGCAACAAGAAGATTATGTGATGATCAACTGTGATGCAATTGACTCTTTTCAACAATGAGGCAATACAGGCCCATACTAATAGACTTGTGATGAAGAGAGCCATCTACATTGAGAGGACTATGAGATAGCATGAGGATCACAACACAGTATTTTCACTTTTGTTGATGTTGTTATTGTTTGCTTCCTTGTTTTTTTTTAATTTCTCATTTTTTCCTTTTTGATCTGATTTTTCATGTGCAGCATGATAAATGTGGAAATGCTTAGAAAAAAAGAAAAAAGACCTACTTGTAAGTTTTCCCATGTAGTATTCTCCAAAGCTGTGTTTGCTTTGGGACTTGGAATTCATCAATACTCTGATATTAGACAAGAAACTTGCAGATAATTGGTTGCTAAGAAGAGGTTTGAACCAAGAAGAAAAGATCTGGCAAAGATAATGAAGAGGTCCAGCTACAGTGATTTATTTGGATGTCCCTGTGGCTATGGTTCAATTGGTCATTATTAATACTTGAAGACATTGACTTTAAGTGATCCTGATAGTCTGAGAAAATTAGAAGATATAAAGCTATGTCTTAAAGAAGATCACAATATCACTGGTCTGCTCGAAAGAAAGGTATTGATGGTGAGAAGCTACTTAGAAAAAGGATGCCATCAGAATATCAACAGAGTGATTGATAAAAACCAAAACTTGAGAAATAAAAGTGATCTTAATACAAAAGTCCACAAAAATAAAGTGAATCTAAATCTCAATGAGGCAGGTGAAAGTATTATAACAAATTTTATTCTCTGTAAACACAATAAATTAAAAAAAATTGAATCAATCTAAAAAAGAAATCAAATTATTTAAATAAATATATAAAAGAGAGAAGCACTGGAATTAGAACTCTCTATTAGAACTCTCTAAGGGAAAATCTGTTTCTGATTTCAGAAAGAGTATCGAGGACAAAATACTATGAAACTATCCAAAACTGTATATTTTCTCAAAAAAAAAAAAAAGAAATGTGAAATATATACACAAGTTTAAAGAGGCAAAAGGAAAAATCCTGAACATCATGGTTTAGAAAATAAAAAGGTTTATTATCCAAAATATTGGAAGAATATGTCAAAGTACAGCTCAAGTGAAGTTATATAACAATAACAATAAAAAACCTCTGATTTGAATTCACCTAAACTATTGTCATCAAACTTACAATTTACATTTATCAAAAACAATTTAAGGCATAAAAGGAAAACTTCTCTCACATTCTGAGAAAAATCAATTAAGCTACAATAGGGTGCCTCCTAATTCACAAGAAATTAAAGAAAAATTGTAATACAACCTTTAAAAAAATAAAGACAATTATTTGATTTCACAGAAATATCATATCTTACTAAGACGGGCCTAATTACCAACAGAATGAATTGGAATTATTTCTTCAAAATACCAGAAGAGAAAAGGATATTCAACATAGAAACATAGTAGAAAAGGAAGTTAAACTGTTTTAGATAACAACAAAAGACTAACAAATGAAATGTATTCACCTCTTTCTAATTTTCAAAATGTCTGTTACTTGGATAATGTTTTATAATTCGTTGTAAACTGTTATTTCTTCTTCTAAGACATTTCTACAATTTTCTCAATTCTTTTTCCAAATTTTCTTCAATTTCTGTTTCATATACAATTTTAAATCCTTAAAAAACAAAAGCTTTTGCTTTATTTTTCCAGGAATTCTGGTTGACTGAGGCTAAGGTGTGTTTTCCTTTGAGGTTTTGCTGGTAGATGTGTTTAATTTATTCTTTTTCTACGTTTGTGTGTTTGACATTATTGGCACAATAATGTTCTAATTGAGGAGTCTTTAAAAATTTACCAATTATTTCAATCTTATGTTCAATCTTTTTTTTATGCTTTTTGCTGAGGCAATTGGGGTTAAGTGACTTGCCCAGAGTCACACAGCTAGGGAATGTTAAGTGTCTGAGACCAGATTTGAACTCAGGTCCTCTTGACTTCAGGGCTGGTGCTCTATCCACTGAGCCACCTAGCTGCCCATGTTCAATATTTATGTAAGGGTTAGTCTCTATGCATTTTGTAAGGCATATTAAAGGCTATATTTGGGTCTTATTTTCATTCTTTATGTTCCCGCTACAGCTTTCTCTGAATTATATTAGTATAAATAAAACAACCTCAAAGAAAAAAAAGTGTAAACTTTTAAATGGTGGGGAAAATAATGGAAAAAAAACACAAATTGATAAAGTTTAATCCTTACTGTAAATGGATGAATCCTACAATAAAAAGGAGAATATAAGAATGAATTTTAAAGCACAGTTTGTTGCAGAGAAGAAACATATAGACAGATAGATTAAAATGAAGAGACTGAAACAATCTATCATGTTTTAGGTAACTCTACAAACTTAAGAGTTGCAATTGTGTTTTCAGATGAGTAAACAAAATCACAGTAAATTAGATGATGGTAAGTGAGAGAATCAGAAAAACTAAATTATGCTTTAAAATACTATAGATAATAAAAATGTTAAGTTAATATGTGCATATATGATATAAATGATATTTTGACAAGAATACAACATAATTCTATACTATCTTCTATTTCAGAATTCTCCCTTGTCCTGTTGCCTCTCATACCTATCCAAAATCTAACTCATTTTCTCCTACCATCCACTTTTCCACTCCTATTCACATGTTTTTTAAGAGAGCTGTAGAAAATGAAGGAATTGTGCTAACTGGGTCCACTATAAATTTGTCATCTAATCAAAACTGGACCCTCACTGCATAGAGGCAAATATATTTTGCTTTAATAGAGTCTCTAGCCTATTTTATATAGAAACTAATCTAAGCCGTCATTATCTTCTCAACATCTTCACAGGATCTCCTTCCAGCTTCTCAACTTCCTTTGCCTTCTTCTTCATTGACAAATTTGAAGCTATCAATTCCTTCTTCTTCTTTTCTCATTTAACTTCCCTTAGACCTCTTCCCCCACTATGTTCTCCTGTGATCCAGTTTCAGATGAAAAGATGATGCTTCTCATTAGGAAGGCCAATATCTGTACATGCATAAATAGTCACATCTTCTTTTGACTTCTGCAGATTATTTCCATTATCATTACACCACCTTCCCTTTTCCATTTCTCCCTCCCTTTCTTTCTTCAGTAAATTTTCCCTATCTAATGGCATGCTTATGTATTCCATATCCTTTTTAAAAACAAAAACCCTCACTTAATTTGACTATTTCCATTAGTTAGCAATATCTTCTCTCCTTGATGGATAAATTTCTTGATAAAATTTTCTACATTAGGCATCTCCATTTTCTCTCATTCCACTCTTTCCTAAACATTCTGCAGTCTGTCTTTTTATTCAATCTTTCAACTGAAGCAATTCAACTCCTAAAAAAGTAAAGTTCTCAATTCTAAGGAGTCAAAAAACTATAGCCTAAAACCATCATTCTTAATCATACAGTTCAAGACCAGTACTAATAAAGTCTTCATAAATATAGGGGGAGGAGACCAGGAGTTAGCAGGTTAATGAGCCAAACTTCAATTTTTTTGTGAAAATTATGATATGTTGGGCAATTTTAATTCATCTTTGTTGATCTGATGCATTCTGAATGGTTTTTCCTCTCTAATTGAGGTAGTAAATAGGAAGCCACTAGCTTCTTTCCTATCACTTCACTCTATTCTCAGAATTCCCCATCCTCCACTCCAGTGACTTTTTACAGGGCCTTTTACTATAATAAGGTTTCTACATGACATTTCATGATATTTTTTCATTCTTCATCCTTCTGGACCACTCTGAAGTACTGTCAAATCAATCTTTTTTTTCATATGTAGCATGCAACTTTTAAAAATTTTGTTATAGTTTTAAGCTATCTGCACTAAGACTTTTGGAACCCCATGTTATATTCTTTTTTCAATGTTTTTTTTTCATTCAGATATCATTATCTTTCCTCACAAATTCTCTCTTTACAATTTCTCTAATATCCTTGAGGACAACATAATCTTCCCAGTAACCCAGTCTCACTCTTCCTTACTCCTCAAATAAAATCCATTAAAATTTTTGTTTATACCTTCACTCTTATCTCTGCTATTTGTTTTTTTCCCATTCACACAACCACAATCCTAGAATCCTAGTACAGGCCTTTATCACTCACCTTTTTTTTTTTTTTTTTAGGCAATTGGGGTTAAGTGTCTCATCCAGGAGCACGCAGCTAAGATGTGTTAAGTGTCTGAGGCCAGATTTAAACTCAGGTCTTCCTGACTTCAGGGCTGGTGCTCTATCCACTGCACCATCTACCTGCCCCTTATCACTCACTTCTTACTAGGACAATTAAAACAACTTTTTTTCTCCACTCTCTCTCCTCTCCCCCACCCATTGCAAACATGCACAGTCAAGCAAAAGGAATTTCTGCACTGGCATCTCCAAAAATAAATGTCATATTCTGCAATCTAAGTACTTCACATTTGATGAAGTCATTCACCTCTCTATTAGGAGGAGGCATATGGCATGGTTGGTCATTATATTGAAAGAGTTCCTGATACATTCATAATTGTCTTTATCATATTGTTATCATTGTATGTTTTGCTCTACAGGTTCTATTCTCTTTACTGTATTAATTCATCTAAATCTTTCTCTGAAACCATCCCTTTCATCATTTCTTATAGTGCAATTCTATCCCAGTAATTTATGTATAACTTGTTCAGCCAGCCATTTATCAATTTATGGAAACTTTTTCCAATTCCCAATTTTCTTTTTTGCTAGTTGAAATAGAGCTACAAATATTTTTGTATGCCATTACTGTTCATTTTGTTTAAAACAAATCTCTCCCTTAACTTACTTTCCCTCTAATTAGCCCTTCTTTTGTCTGCCCATTTTCTGCTTTTCTCCTGTGGACTGAAACATTTTTCATTTGGCTTTGTATCTGTAGTCTTCTTTCTTTTGAACAATTCAGATGAGTGAGGTAGAAGTTGTTTTCAATCACCCTTTTTTTTCCTTTTTGTGTAGTTATCTACTTCCATATACAGATTTGTGAGATAAGGTTTCTTATTTCTCCTTATTTTCTCTTTCCATTCTTAAGATTATCAATATATAAGCCATTCCTATGCTTTGTCAAACTAGACTTTTATAATCCCTAATGATGATAGGATTCAGAAGGGACATATATGTCATCTTCTCATATTAGAATTTAAGGTATTGACCTTCATTTAATTTTTAAATCTTTTTTTTGCATTTATCATTATGTTTTTCCTTATCTCCAGGAATGTTTGTAAATCCTATATTTCATTGATTGACCATTTCCCTCAATATGTTTATGTTCAGTTTTGCTAGGTAAATTAATCTTGACTATACATTTATATCTCTTGCTTTCTGGAATATCATATTCCAAGCTCTCTACTCCTTTTGTAATGGTCCTGATTACGACTACTTAAAACTTGAATTCTTTATTTCTATTTGCCTACATTTTTTTTAAACTTGGAAAAGTTTAAAAAGAAAATCTGCATTTTTGTTTTAATGTCTTTAGAAGTTTTTATTTTGTGGTTTCTTTTAGAAGCTGATCAATGGATTAATTCAATTTCTACTTTATTCTTCTGTTCTAAAACATCTGGAAAGTTTTCTTTTATCATGGGGTCATTGTCTTTTGTTTGAACCACTGTAATCTTCAAGGAGTTTGTTTCTTGAACAAAATTTTGTACCTCTTGTACCAAGCTGTTATTTCCCTTTATATATATTTTTTAATTTTTCCATTGCTCTAATTTGTTTTATTTTTCCCTTTGGCATTTTCATTTCAATGATAAAATATTTCAAACCATTTTTTAAGACTTACTTCATATCTTCTAGGAATTTTAACTTAATTTTATGCAAACTGATTTTTTTTTTTCTTTGAGACTTTGTAAGTGTTTTGGTCATTCTCTTCTTTGTGTTTTCTCATTCTTTCAACATACTTCCTGACTTCATCCTTTATCTTAGGGGCAGGATCTGCACACTTCTAGAGGGAAAGTCTATGCTAATTCTGTTACTGCTTCCTTGGGGTATTGAGTATTGTAGTACTGTAAGATCTCAGTCAACCCAGATTAGGAATCTATGCTCCCAAACGTGGCCCAATTTATTTGCTTCTTTCTTTCTTTGAGCTCTGAGAGTGCCTGATATGAATTTGGATCTGAGTAGCAGGAGATGACTTTTTTGACTCAACTACTATCAGTCCATAGGGAAGGTCTGCTCATTCAGAGGCACAAAAACCCTACTCTTCTAGGATTAGAATCATACATCATCCATTTGCTTCTGAACTTGTTCTTCTCCACTTAGAGCTAGAGGTCCTAGGCTTAAGGCTTCCTCTCTCCCTTTGCTGATCCTTGGTGAATGGGGCACAGGTCCCCTTCCACTGACCACCTAGGACTGTGTCCCAGAAGTAGTAAGACACAATAAAACTTCCAGTTAGCACTTGTTTTCACACTTTGCAATGATCTGATATGGGTTTGGGCTCTCATTTTGCCTTGGTGAACAGTTTCTCATCACACGTGAAATATTCTGGATATATGAAAATTACTGGACAGATTCCAGTCAGTATCAATAGAAAAGAATAAGCAAAAAAATCTTCCTCATGAAAATGTGCTAAGATGGTAAGATACTTTCCAGAGATCTTTTGCTGAGAGATAGATACCCATATATTGCTGTTAGCCAAAAATTTATAAGGCCATTATATTTGAGTGGTGTTTGTAGTCCAAAATCTATCAATATGTCAGCTAATTATTTTGTCCCTTGTCAATTCATCAGAGATGAAAAAGATATGTACAGTGAATTGTGAATCCAATTAAATTTATTGAAAATTTTAGAAATTTATTCACTGAAAATCACTTGTAAAAAATTCAGATGATTATTGATGTCTTTCTTGAATCCTCATCCAAAGACCCATTATTTTCTATTAATAAAATCTATTAAGAAATACTCATAAAGTATTCAAAATGAGGCTAAATACACTAGTCATATGGTCCCTTCTCTCCCTCCCTCTTTTGCTTTCTTTCTCCCTCTCTCCCTCCATTCTTCCTTCTTCCCTCCCTTTCCACCTCTGTTCCTCTTTTTCTCTTCCTTCCTTCCTTCTTTTTTTCCTTCCTTCCTTCCTTTCTTCCTTCCTTCCTTCCTTCCTTCCTTCCTTCCTTCCTTCCTTCCTT
>JAJPUD010009696.1:49219-63785 GCA_023553655.1 Myrmecobius fasciatus | reverse complement strand
TAGATAGATAGATAGATAGATAGATAGATAGATAGATAATTATATATACATATATACACATATAAAAATTATATACATATTATGTGTATGTATGTATGTATGTATATATATGTGTATATATATATATATATATATATATATATATATATATATATAATTTAAAGATAAAAGTGTTTAAATCCCTTGGCAGGGAAATGATACCTATATGTCTTGAGAATTATCTGTTACTGGGACAGAGAGAGGGGAGCATCACTTGGATGGAAGGTGTGATTGTGAATGGAATCTGATGTGATGATATTGAAGAAAAAGACATTAAGAGGAAGAAAAAGGTCTGTACTGGAAGAAGACAAAAGGGGAGTAAAAATTAGATCACATGAAAAAGGCACAAAAGACCTACTACAACCAAGGGGAAAAAAGGAAATACATGAGCATTGTCTGAAGCTTGATTTCATCAGTTTTGGCTCTAAGAGGGAAGAGCTTAATCATTCAGTTCGGTATAGAAATTTATTTAAATGTATAAAGAAGTAGGAGGACACCCATTCCTATTAAAAACACTAGAGAGCAAAGGAATAAAGGGGACTTTGTTTAAAATGATAACAGTATCTATCTGAAAGCAGCAGCAAGCATTATTTGTAATGGAGAGAAGCTGGACACATTCTGAATAAGTTCAGGGATGAAACAAGGATGCCCATTACCACCACTATTATTCAACATTGTACTGGAAATGTTGGCTTTAGCAGTAAGAAATGAAAAAAATAAAAAATTGAATAGGCAATGAGGAAATAAAACTTACTTTTTGCAGATGACATGATAATATACTTACAGAATCCTAGAAAATCATCCAAAACCCTACTGAAAAAAATTAACAGCTCTAGCAAAGTTGTAGGATATAAAATAAATCCACACAAATCATTAGCATTTCTCTCTATGTATATATTTACAAAGCCCATCAGCACAAGATATAATGAGAAATTCCATTTAAAATGACTGTAGACAAAATAAAATATTTGGTGATCTACCTGCCGAGACAAACCCAATAACTATATGAACACAATTACAAAACACTTCTCACACAAATAAAATTAGATATAAGCAACTGGAAAAATATCCATTGTTCATGGGTAGGCTGAGCTAATATAATAAAAATGACAATTCTGTCTAAATTGGTCTGTGTATTCAGTGTCATACCAATCAAACTGTCAAAACATTATTTTATAGAACTAGAAAAAATAAAAAAAACAAAATTTATCTGGAAGAACAAAAGGTCAAGAATATCAAGGGGATTAATGAAAAAAAATACAAAGGATGAAGGCTCAGTAGTATCAAACTAAAACTATATTATAAAGCAGCAGTGGTCAAAACCAGTTGGTATTGACTAAGAAATAGAGTAGTGGCTCACTGGAATAAATTAGCCACACAGGACACCATAATCAAAGCCTATAGCAATTTAGTATTTAATAAAGTCCCAAATTCCAGCTACTGGAATTAGAACTCACTATTTGACAAAAATTGCTAGGAAAACCAGAAAATCATAGTCAGAAATTCAGCATAGCCCTATATCTCACACCATATGCTAAAATCAGGTCAAAATGGGTGCATGATTTGGGCATAAAGTATGATACCATAAAAAAAATTAGGAGAACAAGGGATAATTTATTTATCAGATCTTTGAAGAAGGGAGGAATTTATGACCAAAGAACTGGAGAACAGTATAAAAGGCAAAATGGGCAACTTTGTTTACATTAAATTAAAAAGGTTTTGCACAAAGAAAACCAACAGAAACAAGATTAAAAGGGAAATATGAATATGGTAAAAAAATCTTTATATGCAGTGTTTCTGATAAAAATCTTATTTTTAAAATTTATAAAGAACTGTCAAATCTATAAGAATACAAATTATTCCCCACTCTATAAATGGTCTTAAGATATGCACAGACAATTTTCAGATGACAAAATTAAATCCATTTTAGTTATATGAAAATATGCTATAAATCATTATTGATAAGAGAAATTCAAATTATAATAGCTCTGAGGTACCACCTCACACCTTAGATTGGTGAAGATTACAAAAAAAAAAGAAAATGACAAATGTTGGAGAGGATATGGGAAATCTGGGCTACTCATGCATTGTTGGTGTAGTTGTGAAATGATCCGTCCATTCTGAAGAGCAATTAGGAACTATGCGTAAAGGGCTATAATTGACCCAGAAGTACCATTACTAAATCTGTATCCTGAGGAAATCAGAAAAGAGGAAAAAATGTTAATAGCAGCTCTTTTTGTAGTAACAAAGAATTGGAAAATGAGTAAGTGCTCATCAATTGGGGAATGGCTGAATAAGTTGCAATATATGAAGTATATGAAATGATGGAATATTATTGTTCTATAAAAATGATGACCAAGAGGACTTTTAAAAGGCCTGGTAGCCCTTTGTAGATGAAAGAAGCTAGAAAGTGAGTGGATGCCCATCAGTTGTAGAATGGCTGAATAAGCTATGGTATATGAATGTTATGAAATATTATTATCCTATAAGAAATTAACAGCAAGATGATTTCATAGATACCTGGAGAGATTTACATGAACTGATGCTAATTGAAATGAGCAGAACCAGGAGATCACTATACATGGCAACAAGATTATTTGATGATTAATTCTGATGAATGTGGATCTTTTCAACAATGAGATGATTCAGGTCAATTCCAATTATATTGTGATGATGAGAGCCATCTACACCCAGAGAGAGGACTATTGGAACTGAGGTGGGATCACAACACAGCATTTTCACACTTTTTCTTGTGGTTTGTTTGAATTTTTTTTTAAATTTTTTTTCTTTTGTATTTTATTTTTCTTGTGCAGCAAGGTAATTGCATAAATATGTATGCCTATATTGGATTTAACATATATTTTATTATATTTAACATATAATGGATTACTTTCCATCCTAAAGAGGGGATTGGAGGATGGGGTTGGAAGACAAGGTTTTTCAAGGGTCAGTGTTGAAAAAAGTATCCTTGAATACATTTTGAAAAAAAAAAAACTTTAATTAAATAAAAGAAAGAAATGACCAGTAGATGATTTGAGAGAGCCCTGGAGAGATTTGTGAAATGAGAAGAACTAGGAGATCATTGTACATGGCAACAGCAAGCTTGTATGATGATCAGTTCAAATGGATGTGGCTCTTTTCTACAATGAGGTGATTCAGGCCACTTCCAATGCACTGTGACAAAGAGAGGCATCTGCACCTCAGAGAGAGGACTATCAGGGTTGAATGTAGATCCCAACATACTATTTTCATTCTTTTTGTTGTTGTTTGCTTGCATTTTCTTTGCTTTCTCATTTTTCCTTTTTGATTTGATTTTTCTTGGGCAGCTTGATAATTATGGAAATATGTATAGAATAATGTTTAACATGGATTGGATTACTGGCCATTTAACAAAGTAGATGGGGTAAAGGGAGGGAAAAATTGGAACATAAGGTTGCACAAGGATGAATGTTAAAAATTATCTATGCATGTGTTTTGAAAATAAAAAAGCTTTAATAATAATAATAATAATAAAGAAATAGAACAAGAAAAAAGAGGCCTAGAAAGATTTGCACAAACTGATGTTGAGTAAAACATGCAGAATCAGGAAATACATTTTACACAATAATAGCAAGAATGTTTGATGATCAACTATGAAAAACTTGGTTCTTTTCAATGATTCAGGATCCAAGGTAATCCAAATATACTTTGAACAGAAAATGTCATCTGCAATCAGAAAAGAACTATGGAGGTTGAATGTAAATCAATGCATGCTATGTTTACTACTTTTTTTTCCCTCTCCCATGGTTTTTCCCTTTTGTTCTGATTTTTTCTCTTTCCCTTTCCCTTACTCCTTCCCTAGATGGCAAGTAGTTCAATATGTTAAATAATGTTAAATATGTGCAATTCTTCCATACACATATCCACAATTATCTTGTTGCACAAGAAAAATCAGATCAAAAAGGGAAAAATGAGAAAGAATAAAAAACTCAAGCAAAGAACAAAGTGAAGTGAAAATACAATGTTGTGATCTACACTTAGTCCCTACACTCTCCCTAAGTGCAGATGGCTCTCTTTAGGAGATTGCATTTTATAAATAGATTATGTATACATTTTATTTTTGTAGAATTGATTGTCAAATATTTTAGCAATGTATAACTGCTTGTTCCTCCTAAAAGGAAATAATAATTGGCAATTTTGACCATATGGAAGTTGAGTAGATCCTTGAGGATGGATAGTTCTTAGATAGATCAATCAATAAACATATAAGCATTAATTAAGTTCTTAAAATCTGCCAAATTCTCATACAGAACATGAGGATTGGAAGGCAAAAAATCAAATAGTCTCTGTACTTGGAGTTTGTAACTTTTCAGGGATAGTGCAAAGTAAGTACAAAATGATTTTGGTAGCACATATGGAGGTGGAGATGGGGTGAGAATCCTGCACTCTAATCTTGCAATGGTTATTATCTCTCAAAATGTATGATCAGATATCCCTAGGCAAGTATTATATTGGTAATGGAATCATAGTAATCCATTTCTTCCCATAATACTGATATTAAGAGTTTTTTTTTTCTAAAATTCACTTATCTGATATAATTTAAAACATATAAGTTATATTGGGGAACAAAACAAAACAAAATATATCTGATATTGAGTCAAAACAATTGTGCTACAATTTTAGTTGCACCTCTCATTATAATTGTGACTTTGGGTAAGTAAACTGAATCTCTCTGGACCTCAGTTTCCTGAATTCAGGAGGTCGAACTAAATGGCCTCTAAAGTGTGTAGCGGCTTAAAGTCTACAATTCATCTAAAAACGAGTTCTTTCATTCACTGGGCTCGACCTAATCGTTCTCAATGATAAAAGTGATTATGCAGAGGAGAATAGTCACACTCATTAGACAAAGAGCTCCATAAAAGCAATAATGTATATGATGTGGCCAATTTCCCACTGGCAACAGTCCTCCAAATAAACCAAATATGCAGCTGCAAAGAAGCCATAAGCAAATCCATTTAAGTACATGAAAGACTGAGTCAATTACCTGTCATTCTAGAATTGCAGATATTAATCCTGGAAAGGTCAAACAATGAGACTAGTACAATCCAGATGGCAACTAGACTACTTGGATGGTATGTTTCTAAAATATTCCTGAAGGCTTTTGCTCCAATTAATCTGTGAAGGTTTGCGTGATAATCATTCAAATATCATTGAGTGATAATTAGCCATTCTTATACTCTCGAGTAGTATTTCATCTAAAGCTCAAACTATGATTTTTCTATTGCTCATTACTTACTTGGATAAGAGTCTGGAGCAAATGAAAAATGGAAAGGCATAAGGCTTTTTTTTGTTTGTTTGTTTTTTGCTGAGGCAATTGGGGTTGTGACTTGCCCAGGGTCACACAGCTAGGAAGTGTCTGAGACTCAGGTCCTCCTGACTTTAGGGCTGGTGCTCTAACCACTGCACCACCTAGCTGCCCCAGGATAAGCCTTTTAATGACAATACTATAGTCTGTGATAGCTGCAACATGGAGCTGAAGGGACTTATACACGTATTCTTTCACATCTTTCTTCTTTCTTTTCTCTCTCAACTCCTCCTTTGTGCCCTTATTTCTCTTTTTCTTTTCACCCTTCTCTTCTTCCTTCCTCCCTTCCTTCTTTCCTTCTTCTTTTCCTTCCTCTTTTACTACCTTCCATCATTCTTTCCTCCCTCCCTTCCTCATCCCTACATGTGTACCTTCTTCTCTTCCTTCTTGATTTCCATGTTTCCTCTTCTCTTTCCTCTCTCATTCCTTCCTGCATTATCTCATCCTTTCCTCTTGTCCTTCATCTTTTCCTCACTCCTTTCCTCCAATCTTTCCTTTTCCTTTTCTCTCTCCTACTTTTTTTCCCTTTGTCTCTTCTTTTTTCTTTCCATCCTATGGAAGGAAGAGGCTAAGAGTGAACTGTTCTTTGAAGAAAGTTAGATATTATAGGAGGTAGACATTTAGAGGGAATGTATTACTAGCATAAGGAATACCTTATACATACAAAAGTAACAAAACAAGAGATGGAATGTGAGAAATAGTAGGAGGCCAAATTAATTAATTTGTAGAGTTCATTAAAAAGGGAGTCATATAAAATAAAAAACAAATATATTTAACATATAATCTATTATATATTTGTTATATATATATTATATTAAATAGCATAATTATATAAATGTATTATTATACTTATATAAAATAATAAGTAATAGAAAGTTAGGTTGGAGTCAAATTCTGAAATTCTTTAAATGGAAAATTAAAATTTGATTTAGATCTCAGAGGTGTTGTGCCACAGTTCCCATGTCTCAGTTTCCCTCAGTTGTTATTTGTTTCCCTTAATTGTTCTGCCCAAAAATAGCAACCCCACTTCCTGACCATCAGAAATAATTGGACTCACATTCCAAAGGAGTCATAAAACCTCCAGATGGCCTGCCTCGACATACCCCTTATCTTTTGGCTTCAGATTTACTGTCTTTCTTTCCCAGTTTCTGTCTCAGGCTTCCTTTTTCACTCCTTACCTGCCAGAACTGAATTTATAGTTTCCTTGGAAACCAGATGTTCTCAGATGTTCCTTTTCCCTGAGCTATGGAACCTATAAAACCCATGATACCCACCAATGAGTTACTGAATAATTTGTTACATTAGTCCTAGTCTGCTGACATGTCTGTCAGTCTAAACTCACAATGGACTGTGTGCTTTGAGACAAGAGTCCCAGCAGTCCCGATCTGTAGCGATGGATTCTGAACTCTCAGTTATCATCAATAAAGTATCACCTAATTTCCAATGTATGATACTGCCTCAGTTTCTCCCTGAGCATTACAGAGGTAATAGGGTGCCACTAGAGTTTATTAAGGAAAGATGAGATAGAGTCAGATTTGAGTTTTAGGAATATCATGTTGGTGTCTGTGAGGAAAATGGATAAAGGGGAGAGATACTTGAGATACAGAAACAAATTAAAAGGCTACTGAAACAGTCAAAATGACAGGTAATATGAATAAAACTCTGTGAGTGGAGAGAGGAACAGATGTGAGATTTTGTGAAAGCAGGAAATAAAATCACAAATGTTTTGCATGGGGGAAAGATAGTAAAGAAATGATACCATAGGACTCAATGGATGCCAATAGGTTACTCCAGAAATGGTAGGTACCTGCAACAGGAACAGAACAAAGATTTAAACATAGGAAGATGAGTTTTCCTATATCCAGGTCCAGCAATCTATCTACTATGCCTCCTAGATACCTACCCTAGGGCATAAAGGGAATGACAAAGGTGGAATTTGAATCAACCACATCCTCTGAATCCAAATGTGTCACTCTTTAATCAATTCAAATAGAGCCACCCTATGTATATCCACAACAATAAGTTCAGTGAGGTGGCAACTTGTAAACAAAAGAGCAATGAATTTGGAGACAAAAGCTTGGCCTCTGCTATCTGCTATTTGTGGACCTGGAGAAAATGACCTTCTTTGTGTGACTAGAATTATCTCACTTTTAAATTGAGGGAGAATAATTAGGTGATTTATAAAGCACTTTTAAACACAATCATCCTGGTACAAGGGTCACCCAGTCACTGAATGAAATCTTTTAATATTGGATAATGATTTCCTTCCATTACTCCACTGTAGCCCATTCCTCTTTGGAAGGGACTTAATTGTTAGGAATTCTTTCCTGATATCAAATCAAAATATGCCTCATTGAAATTTTACCTATTTTTCATATTTCTTCTTTAGCCAAGTAGACTAAATGGAATCCTTTTCCCATTTGCCATTTCTTTAAGACAATTTAAAGCAGTAATTATTACCACCCCCCACCTCCAGTATTTTCTCTCTAGGCTTGTCCTTCCCATTTGCTTCAACTGATTTTATTCTATAGTCTTCAGACTTCTCATTGCTCTGGTTCTACTCTTCTGAATGTACTCCAGTACCATGCTGAAAAAGAAAGAAAAAATTAAATAGAAATGTAAAATACCTAAAACATCTACATAACTGAGTCAGCTGCCAGAAAGCTGTTGCCCAGTACAATTTTATGTTTGGAAATTTGGGCCGCCCTAATTGTCCAAATGGTTTCTCAAATGCCTTTTAAAAGGCAGACCCAGGAGAGTGGTGTGTGTGTGTGTGTGTGTGTGTGTGTGTGTGTGTGTGTGTGTGTGTGTTTGAGAAGGTGGATGGACATGAATTTTGTTTGAAGAACAGAGGGAAGCATGGCATCTGGCCTGTCACTAAACTTTCAAAAATCATTAGGCCATCTTAACTACTACATGAGCAAACAATCATTTGGCTGCAATGACTGAAGCAAATGTTTCTCTTTAAAAACCATTGCTGGTGAAGCAAACATTTAATTTTGACGTCTGCACTTGGCTGTCAGGATGTAGCAGATTAAGCTTTTTGTTGCCAAAATATCCATTTATTTGGAAGATGTGCCAGTGTATCTGAGACCCTCTTGTGTTCCTGCCAGTTTACTTTTACCTCTGCTCTTAATTCAGTCAAGTAACACATTATTCAATTTTCAGACAAATGGATAGGAGATGAGTTGAGAGTCATGAGTCTGGAGAAAAGATGACCCAACATAACAATTAACTCCTCCTCTAAGGCGAGTTAATGCTGTGATTTTCACTTACTTGTCTAGCATGTATAGAAATCATAAAGAAAATTATGAATATTACATTGCATAATTGGGCCTGTCCTCAGTAAAACCATTTGGAGAGATAATAACCCAAATAGTCATTAAAAAACAAGACAAAGAAAAAAAAATGAGTAATGAAGCAATGGGTCAGGATTATAAAAAAAGAAATGAAATTGAAGTTTAAAAAGTCATACTTCATTGTTAGCTATGCAGGCCAACAGTGTGAGGATTTGAGTTAATAAGACCCTTACAAATGCACAGACCAAGGAAACAGACAATTTAGTTTTAAATCCAACCAGTACTACAAGCAATAATGATGACTGGGTCACAGGCAGGGACTGTTTGCACAACAGTTTTTAGATCTCAAAGTCAGATGGAAACAACACTCTAGGGAAGTCACTTACTCCATCAGTCATGAAAAAAGGAGGAGAGAAAGCTGCAGCTGGTTGTGATAGTGTAGTTGGTATTTGTGGTCCTGAATAGCAAGCACAGTGTAAACATGAGTTTTCAAAGAGCAAATACAGGGAGTGGCACTTATGTATCTATCATGAGAGAGAAATTGGTTTATGTTAGGATGGTTGTATGGATGGATATATAACATACAAACACAGGCACAGAGAATATTTATATTGATGTTAATATTTATTACAATTAGCCCGTTTGTTTACTGAATCATTTATAATATATGCTTAGATCTGAGCAATTATCTAGTGAATTTCATCAGGGAAGATAACTATTTTTAATAACTTAATAACTTATTTTTTTTCATTTAGAGACTGGTCAATCACTTGAACATTTCAAACATACTAATCACTATTAGATTAAAAAGGATGAATTAGAATAATTTTTTTTGTATGATTATTCCTTCTTTTCCTTCTTTTTTGATATCAAATCAAAATATGCCTAATTAAAATGATATTATTAGTAATAGGCTTATTGTCATATTATCTCAGTAAAATCGTTCCATATATGGTTTAAAGGAATCACACAAAAATATATTTTATTTTTATTTATTTCTTAAATATTTATTTATTAATAAATACACTTGACAGTGAGCTATATAATTCCAAAACCAAGCACATTCAATATCTAACACATTTCATGACTTTTCCCCCCAATGATATCTTAGATTTAATAAGCATCAAATTCTTAAAATATGTCAAATAAAGAGAGATTGATAACTCTAAGCTTGAATCAAATTAATCAAATAGTTAAGTGTAATAATTATGAATACATATTTTTTTCCAAGTAAGATATATTAAATTTAAAACTACTGAGAAATCTATGCCTGATTATGTTAAGAGACATATTAGCATCCTGAAATCAAAGATAAATGGGAAGAAAATGTTTAATTCAGTTTGGATCAAAAGACATAATGCACATAAAATACTCTGAAAGTTTGAAAGCATTATATTATTGCTAATTATTAGCATTATTATCAATATCTATATAATACTACTCAATTTTTAATTCAGCTAATGTATAATGAGCAATAAAAATTTGGAAAATATACATACAAAACCATGTATAAGATCAATAAGAACCCATCATTTTAAGGCAGAGCTAGAAAAATGAATATAAATGGGCAAAGTGAGGTAGATGATTAATAAACATTTTTAGAGTCTCATTTTAATGAACTCATTAAAAACCTACATAAATATTTTAGAATAAAAAGATCAAATAATAGAAAAGCTGATAAAAATTATATTGCATGTAATTCTTTGAATAAAATTGAAATATTTAGCTCTAGGTTATGATTTTAATAATAATTCTGTGATATATATATATATCTTCAAAATTAATAATAATTCATTGATATATATATATATGCAAAATTATATATATATATATATATATATATATGCACATGTGCATATATATGTATATATATATATATATATATATATATATATATAATTTTGGACTATAATTTGACCCAAAAAAGTTTTAGGAAAACTAGTTGGAAACTCCAAAATTGCTAAGCTAAGCTAAGAGGAACCAAAAGCCCCTCTACTGGTGACATCTAAATGAATTTAGGCAACAAATACGTCAACAAAGAAATGTCAAAACGTCTATTTATTTATGGGTTAAAAGCAAGGTTAATTATGATAACTGTGGAATGGATCATCACCAAAATAAACTAATGAAGGTTATACTGGAGACCATAATCAGAGATCAATGAAGATTATCCAAAGAACTAATAAAACTCATGCAACATGTCACTTCAGGACCTATCAAAAACCTAGAAATATTTACCTGATGACAATAATTACACATCAGATATTTTTGTCTTCCATACACAAACAGAAAATAAATACACGAAAAATGTAGACATTATAAAAATCTTGGAACTTAAGCAGTAAATTGTATGGAAATGTGAGAATTATCACAGAATGAATTGCTGCCCATAATAATCTGATATAATATTAATCCTCAAAATCTCAGAGTCATTTTTAAGCAATGTCCACATGCCAAATATTCCTAAACTCCAGATTTTGTGGAATTAAAAATCTTTCAAAATAAATAGATCTTGTAAAGAACACTAAAATGATACAGGAATAGGATGAAGTGTATTTTATGCTCATTGTTCTGTCTTCTAGTTGAGTTACACTGAAAATGTTTTAATGGATCTGTAGATGTTGATTTTATCATATTTTTCATTAGTTAACAGGGCATTAATTGTAAAAGAACAATTTCAGGCAAAAGATGAGATAATGATACTACTAATTAGCATTATGTTTATAATGCATTACATTTAGATTTATCATGTCCACAACTAAACACTTTATACTATCTTTAACCCTCCAAACCTTCCCATTTCCAAATCCACCTATTGCTACTGAAGATATTACCATTCATTCAGGAACTAAGGCACACAATCTAGGTGTTCTCTTTATCTCCTCTCTTTCTCTCCCTCCACATATTCTTTCTATTGCCAAAGCCTATTGATTTTCAATTCTTAACTTCTCTTGCATATATCCCCTTTTATTTTCTGATACCATCACAACCCTGGTACAGACTCTCATGTCTATACACCTAGACTATTACAATAGTCTCTTGTTAGGTCTGTTTACTATATTTCTATTCCCTATTGCATTCAGCTGCCAAACTGATCTTTCTAAAGCACACATTTCATCATATTGCCTCCCTATTTGGTAAATTCCAGTGACTTCTTATCACCTTTTAAATACACAATATTATTTGGGAATATATCTGCCAAGGGAAACTCAGGATCTATATGAGCAAAACTACAAAACACTCTCCACACAAATAAAGTCAGATCTAAACAATTGGAAAAATATCAAGTGCTCTTGGATAGGTTGAGCGAATATAATAAAGATGGCAATACTACCTAAACTAATCTATTTATTTAGTGCTATACCAATCAAAGTTCCAAGAAATTATTTAACTGACCTAGAAAAAATAATAACAAAATTCATCTGGAAAAACAAAAGGTCAAGAATTTCAAGGGAATTAATGGAAAAAATGCAAATGAGGGTGACCTAGCTGTACCAGATGTAAAACTATATTATAAAGCAGTAGTCACCAAAACCATTTGGTACTGGCTAAGAAACATAGTATTGGATCAGTGGAATAGGTTAGGTTCACAGGACAAAATACTCAATGACAATAGTAATCTAGTGTTTGATAAACCTGAAGACCCCAGTTTTTGGGATAAAAACTCACTATTTGACAAAAACAGCTGGGAAAATTGGAAACTAGTATGGAAGAAACTAAGCATTCACCCATACCTAACACCATATACCAAGATAAGGTCAAAATGGATTCATGATTTAGCCATACAGAATGATATTATAAACAAATTAGAACAATGTAGGATGGTTTACCTCTCAGACCAGTGGAGGGGGAAGGAATTTGTGACCAAAGAAGAACTAGAGATCATCATTAATCACAAAATAGATAAGTTTAACTATATCAAGTTAAAAAGTGTTTGTACAAACAAAATGAAGGCAGACAAGATTAGAAGGGTAGCAATAAACTGAGAAAATATTTTTACATTCAAAGGTTCTGATAAAGGCCTCATTTCTAAAATATATCGAGAATTGACTCAAATATATAAGAATTCAAGCCATTCTCCAATTCATAAATGGTCAAAAGATATGAACAATTTTCAGATGAAGAAATTGAAACTATTTCTAGACACATGAAAAGGTGCTCCAAATCACTATTGATCAGAGAAATGCAAATTAAGACAACTCTGAGATACCACTACACAAGTGTCAGATTGGCTAAGATGACAGGAAAAGATAATGACAAATGTTGGAGGGGATGAGGGAAAACTGGGAACTGATACATTGTTGATGGAACTGTGAACGGATCCAAACATTCTGGAGAGTAATCTGGAATTATGCTCAAAAAGTTATCAAACTGCATACCATTTGACCCAGAAGTGTTTCTACTGGGCCTATATCCCAAAGAGATTTTAAAGGAGGGAAAGGGACCCACATGTGCAAAAATGTTTGTGGCAGCCCTTTTTGTAGTGGCAAGAAACTGGAAATTAAAAGGATGCCCATCAATTGGAGAATGGCTGAATAAATTATGAGATATGAATATTATGGAATATTATTTTTCAGTAAGAAACAGCCAGCAAGATGATTTCAGAGAGGCCTGGAGAGTCTTGCATAAACTGATGCTGAATGAAATCAGCAGAACCAGGAGAACATTATACACAGCGACAAGACTATGTGATGATCAATTCCGATGGACGTGGTTCTCTTCAACAATGATGTGACTCAAACCAGTTCCTATTGTTCAGAAATGAAGATAGTCATATACATCGAGAGAGAGGCCTGAGGGAACTGTAAACCACAACACAGCATTTTACCACTTTCTGTGAATATTTCCATGCATTTCATTTTCCTTTTTAGGTTTTTTTGTTTGTTTGTTGGTTTTTCGCTCTCTTTCTAGATCTGATGTTTGTCGTGCAGTAAGATAACTGTATAGATATGTATGCATATATTGGATTTGTGACATAATTTAACATATTTAGCATGTATTAGATTACCTGTCTCCTAGGGGTGGGGGTTAGGGGGAAAGAGGGGAAAAGCTTGGAACAAAAATAAAAGTTTTGCAAAGGTCAATGCAGAAAAATCACTCATATTTTGTACACTCATGTTTTGTAAATAAAAAGCTTTTAATAGAAAAAATTAAAAAAATAAAAAATACACAATATTAAATTCTCTGAAATACAAAATCCCTTTAATACATTTTCCACAATTTCTAGTCTTGTTACATTTTTCCATCATTCCCCTAACAATTTACTTATCAGTGTGATGACATTGGTCTTCATGCTGTTCTTTAAACAAAACTCTACATCACTGTTTTCTGGTCATTTTCATTTATTGTTTCACATGCATAGGACATTCTTCTTCCTCATCTTCAAACTTGTGGCTTCTCTGACTTCCTTCAAGTACCAGATAAAGTCTAAAGCCATTAGCAAGTATTATTTGTAATGGAGAGAACTGCTCACATTCCCAGTAAAATCAGTGATGAAACACGGATGCCCAATATCACCACTGTTATTCAATATTGTACTAGAAATGTTAGTAGCAATAAGAAAAAAAGAAATTAAAGATCATTTACAGATCTAGAAAAAATAGTAGCAAAGTTCATTTGAAAGAACAAAAGGTCAAGGATTTCAAGGGGATTAATGAAAAAAAAAAGGCAGATGAAGGTGGCCTTGCTGTACCAGATCTAAAACTATATTATATATCAGCGGTCATCAAAACCTTTTGGTACTGGCTAAGAAATAGAGTACTCGATCAATGGCCTAGGATAGATTATCAGGAGAATCTAGGCAATAACCTTAACAATTTAGTGTGCGATAAACCCAAAGACCCCAGCTTCTGGGATAAGTACTCACTATTTGGCAAAAACTGCT
>JAJPUD010009696.1:0-39219 GCA_023553655.1 Myrmecobius fasciatus | reverse complement strand
TGGGATATAGGCCCAGTAGAAACACTGCTGGGTCAAAGGGTATGCACTGTTTGATAACTCTTTGAGCATAGCTCCAAATTGCTCTCCAGAATGGTTGGATCCGTTCACAGTTCCACCAACAATGTATCAGTGTCCCAGTTTTCCCACATCCCCTCCAACAGCTATCATTATCATTTCCTGTCATTTTAGCCAATCTGACAGGTGTGTAGTGGTATCTCAGAGTTGTCTTAATTTGCATTTCTCTGATCAATAGTGACTTGGAGCACCTTTTCATGTGACCGGAAATAGTTTCAAGTTCTTCGTCTGAAAATTGTCTGTTCATATCTTTTGACCATTTGTCAATTGGAGAATGGCTTGAATTCTTCTATATTTGAGTCAATTCTCGATATATTTTAGAAATGAGGCCTTTATCAGAACCTTTGGATGTAAAAATATTTTCCCAGTTTACTGCTACCCTTCTAATCTTGTCTGCATTCATTTTGTTTGTACAAAAACTTTTTAACTTGATATAGTCAAACTTATCTATTTTGTGATTAATGATGACCTCTAGTTCTTCTTTGGTCACAAATTCCTTCCCCCTCCACAGGTCTGAGAGGTAAACCATCCTACATTGTTCTAATTTGTTTATAATATCATTCTTTATGCCTAGGTCATGAATCCATTTTGACCTTATCTTGGTATATGGTGTTAGGTGAGGGTCAATGCCTAATTTCTTCCAGACTAGTTTCCAATTATCCCAGCAGTTTTTGTCAAATAGTGAGTTTTTATCCCCAAAACTGGGGTCTTTGGGTTTATCAAACACTAGATTACAATTGTCATTGAGTATTTTGTTCTGTGAACCTAACCTATTCCACTGATCCACTACTCTATTTCTTATCCAGTACCAAATGGTTTTGGTGACCACTGCTTTATAATATAGTTTTAGATCTGGTGCAGCTAGGCCACCCTCATTTGCATTTTTTTTCATTAATTCCCTTGAAATTCTTGACCTTTTGTTTTTCCAGATGAATTTTGTTGTTATTTTTTCTAGGTCAGTTAAATAATCTCTTGGGAGTTTGATTGGTATAGCACTAAATAGATAGATTAGTTTAGGTAGTATTGCCATCTTTATTATATTCGCTCGACCTATCCAAGAGCACTTGATGTTTTTCCAATTGTTTAGATCTGACTTTATTTGTGTGGAGAGTGTTTTGTAGTTTTGCTCATATAGATCCTGACTTTCCCTTGGCAGATATATTCCCAAATATTTTATACTATCGATAGTTATTTTGAATGGAATTTCTCTTTGTATCTCTTGCTGTTGCATTTTGTTGGTGATGTATAAAAATGCTGATGGTTTATGTGGATTTATTTTGTATCCTGAAACTTTGCTAAAGTTGTGGATTAATTCTAATAGTTTTTTTAGTTGATTCTCTAGGGTTCTCTAAGTAGACCATCATATCATCTGCAAAGAGTGATAATTTGGTTTCCTCATGACCTACTCTAATTCCTTTAATCTCTTTTTCTTGTCTTATTGCCAAGGCTAGCATTTCTAATACAATATTGAACAGTAATGGTGATAGTGGGCAACCTTGTTTCACCCCTGATCTTATTGGGAATGATTCCAGTTTATCACCATTACATATGATGCTAGCTGATGGTTTTAAATAGATGCTACCGACTATTTTAAGGAAAAGTCCATTAATTCCTATACTCTCTAATGTTTTTAATAGGAATGGATGTTGGATTTTATCAAATGCTTTTTCTGCATCTATTGAGATTATCATATGGTTTTTGTTAGTTTGGTTATTAATATAGTCAATTATGTTAATAGTTTTCCTAATATTGAACCATCCCTGCATTCCTGGTATAAATCCTACTGGGTCATGGTGTATTATTCTAGCAATGATTTTCTGTAATCTCTTTGCTAATATTTTATTTAAGATTTTTGCATCAATATTCATTAAGGAGATTGGTCTATAATTTTCTTTCTCTGTTTTTGTTTTACCTGGTTTAGGTATCAGTACCATGTCTGTATCATAAAAAGAGTTTGGTAGGAGTCCTTCATTCCCTATTTTTTTGAATAGTTTATATAATATTGGAGTTAACTGTTCTTTAAATGTTTGGTAGAATTCACATGTAAATCCATCTGGTCCTGGGGATTTTTTCTTAGGGAGTTGATTAATGACTTGTTCTATTTCTTTTTCTGAAATGGGACTATTTAAGTAATTTATTTCCTCTTCTGTTAATCTGGGCAATCTATATTTTTGTAGATATTCCTCCATTTCACTTAGGTTATCAAATTTATTGGCATACAGTTGGGCAAAGTAACTCCTGATTATTGCTCTAATTTCCTCTTCATTGGTAGAAAGTTCTCCCTTTTCATTTTGGAGACTAACAATTTGATTTTCCTCTTTCCTTTTTCTAATTAAATTAACTAGAGGTTTATGTATTTTGTTGGTTTTTTCATAAAACCAACTTTTAATTTTATTTATTAATTCAATAGTTTTTTTACTTTAAATTTTACTAATCTCTCCTTTTATTTTTAGGATTTCAAGTTTGGTATTTGATTGGGGGTTTTTAATTTGTTCTTTCTCTAGCTTTTTTAGTTGCAAGCCCAATTCATTGATTTTCTCTTTCTCTAGTTTATGCAAATAAGCATCTAGAGATATAAAATTTCCCCTTATTACCGCTTTGGCTGTATCCCACAAATTTTGGTATGTTGTCTCATTATTGTCATTCTCTTGAATGAAATTAGTAATTGTGTCTGTAATTTGCTGTTTCACCCATTCATTCTTTAGGATAAAATTATTTAGTTTCCAATTGCTTTTTGGTCTATTTTCTCCTGGCCTTATATTGCATGTGATTTTTATTCCGTCATGATCTGAAAAAAATGCATTTATTATTTCTGCCTTCCTGCATTTGATTTTGAGGTTTTTGTGTCCTAACACATGGTCAATTTTTGTATAAGTTCCATGGGCTGCTGAGAAAAAAGTAAACTCCTTTCTGTCTCCATTTAATTTCCTCCAAAGATCTATCATACCTAACTTTTCTAACATTTTGTTTACCTCCTTAACTTCTTTCTTATTTATTTTGTGGTTTGATTTATCAAGTTCTGAGAGAGGGAGGTTGAGATCCCCCACTATTATAGTTTTGCTGTCTATTTCTTCTTGCATCTCTCTGAACTTTTCCTCTAGGAATTTCCATGCTATACCACTTGGTGCATATATGTTTAGTATTGATATTGCTTCATCATCTATGGTACCCTTTAGGAAGATATAATTTCCTTCTTTGTCTCTTTTAATGAAGTCTATCTTTGCTTTTACTTGGTCTGAGATCAGGATTGCTACCCCCTGCTTGTTTTTGTTCACCTGAAGCATAATAGATTCTGCTCCAGCCTTTTACCTTCACCCTGTATGTATCTCTATGTTTTAGATGTGTTTCTTGTATACAACATATTGTTGGATTCTGGTTTTTAATCCAATGTGCTATCTGCTTCTGCTTTAAGGGGAGAGTTCATTCCATTCACATTCACAGTTAAAATAACTAATTCTGTATTTCCTGCCATCTTATTTACCCTAGCTTATGCTTTTCTCTTTCTTATCCCCTTTCCCTCCTCCCTACTATTTTGCTTTTGAAAACCACTTCACTCAAACAATCCTTCCCCTTTAGAGCCCCACCCACCCCTTTTTTCCCCCCTTTCTCTCCAGTTTCCTTATAAGTACATCTATTATTCCCTCAGAGCCAAATCTGATGAGATGGAGATTAACCCAATTCTCATTCCCCTCCCTTTTCTCCCCTCAATCATTATAGGTTTTCTTTGCCTCTACATGTGATGTAATTTCCTTTATTTTACCTCCTTTTCCTCTTCTTCCAGTGTCATCCCTTTTCTACCTCTGGTTTCTTTTTCAGTTTATCATATCATAATAATCATAAAATCACAATAAACATATAATAATAATCATAAAATCACAGTAATCATATGATAATAATCATAAAATCACAGTAATCGTATCATAATCATAATGTAATAATAGATTCATAAAATCAACCCTCATTCTATAAGTATCTATAACATAAATATAGTTCTCAAGAGTTATTTTTTCTTGTTACCTTTTTATGTTTCTCTTGTGTTCTGTGTTTGTAGATCAAATTTTTTGTTCAGTTCTGGTCTTTTCAGTAGAAATAGGTGAAATTCTCCTATAACATTGAATGACCATCTTCTTCCCTGGAAGATAATGCTCATTCTAGCTGGGTAACTTATTCTTGGCTGTAATCCAAGTTCCTTTGCCCTTCGGAATATCTGATTCCAGGCCCTTCGATCCTTCAAAGTAGAAGCTGCTAGGTCCTGTGTGATCCTAATCATAGCTCCCCGATATTTAAATTGTTTCTTTCTGGCTTCTTGTAATATCTTTTCCTTGGTATGATAGTTCTGGAATTTAGCCACAATATTTCTGGGGGACTTAATTTTTGGGTTTCTTTCAGGAGGTGATCGGTGGATTGTTTCAAGGAGTATTTTGCCTTCTGGGTGTAAAATATCAGGGCAGTTTTCTTTTATGATTTCCTAGAATATAGTGTCCAGGTTCTTTTTTTCATCATGGCTTTCAGGAAGCCCTATAATCCTTAGATTGTCTCTCCTAGATCTATTTTCCAGGTCAGTTGTTTTTCCTAGGAGATATTTCATGTTTTTCTCTATCTTTTCATTTTTTTGTTTTTGTTCGACTGATTCTTGAAGTCTTGATGAGTCATTCATTTCCAATTGTTCGATTCTAATTTTTAATGTCTTATTTTCTTCAGTTACTGTTTTTAGTTCCTTTTGCAATTAACCAATTACATTTTTTGTTCATTGCATTCTTTTTCCATTTTTTCTATTTTATTTTGCAGTGATCTCATTTCCTTTCCCCATGTTTCTTCTAACTCTCTTTTAAGATTTTTTATGCAATCTTCAAAGAAAGCCTTGTGACATGGAGACCAATTTATGTCTCTCTTTGGGGCTTTTTCTGGAGTTGCTTTACCTTTAGGGGCCTCAGGATTTGAGGTCTGTTCTTCCCTCTCTCCATAAAAGTTGTCTATGGTGAGAGCTCTTTTTGGTTTTTTATTCATTTTTTAAAGGTGTGAGGTCTGTTTAGGGCAAAGGTGAGACAACTGCTTTAATTTGCTTTGGGGCAGTTCTGCTAATTGAGTTATTTCAGGAACTGGGCAGTTCTGCTGATTGAATTATGTCAAGTGCTGGGCAGTTTTGCTTTAGTTCACCCTGGGGCGGTTCTGCTGATTGAATTATTTCAGGTACTGGGCAGCTCTGCTGATTGAATTATTTCTGGTGCTTATCAGGCTTGTTGTTTGATTGATTGCTTTAAGGTGCTGTGTAATGGCAGCTAGGTCCAATGCTCATCAGGGGTTCAGTTCACAATCTATCCCCCTCAAAAGGCAGACCCTCCAAACCACCTGCCCACAATCAGGACAAATTTTTCCAAGAGGCCCGCAGAAGACTCCCAGGTGTGTGAAAAGCACAATGCTCCCACTCCTGTTTGGACTCCTGTTCCAGCTCCCTGCTCCAGTTCCCTGCCCCAGTCTCCCTGTGCTGCAGTCTGTGTTCAATAGACCACCCTCCTGCCCAATTAAAACAGACCTGTTTTGAGGTTCTTCCAGAGTATCTTCTTCTAGAATCGTGTTGTTCTCCAGATATTGTGGATTTTTTTTGCTTCATAATCAGTCTAGAGGCTTCATATGTTGTTGGTTTGAGGGAAGGTTAGAGGAGGTTACAGAGACTCCTGTGTGATCTCAGCTACCATGGCTCCACCCCCCTCTAACTCTCTTTTAAGATAATTTTTCAATTATTTCAAGAAAGCCTTTTGAGTTTGGAGACCAACTCATATCACCCTTAGAAGCTTCATCTGCAGATGTTTTGTCTTTAGTGGCCTCAGGGCTTGAATTCTATTCTTCCCTATCTCCATAGTAGCTATCTATAGTCAGAAATCTTTTTGCGTTTTTTGTTCATTTTTAAAGGTTGAGATTGTCCCAAGTATCCTCTATAGGCTTCCCTGGAGCCGGTGCTGCTGGCTTCCTTCTTATGCTGGTGGTCATGGCCAAGTTCCACCTTATGCTGGGGTTCATGGGGCCAACTATTTACTTTCTATACTTGTGCTGAAAGTCTCATAGGCTAGTCTGCTGAATCACTGGTTTCTGAATCAGGATAGAGTAGCCAATGCTGCTGTATTTTGGCTAAGAGGCTCCCAGTTCATTCCCCTAGTGTGTGGAGACCTCTCCATTCTGGGTTCTTGCCCTGTGCTTGAGCTGGGCTGCCTCTCCCCCTGCTTGATTGAAATCTTTCTAGAAGTTCTTCCAAAATATCATATACTGGATATTTGTTGCATTCCAAGTATTTGTGGATTCTGTCACTCCAAAACTCATTCAGAGACTTGATCTGGTGTTGATCTAAGGAAACAGGAAGAGCTCAGACAAAGACCTGTCTACTCTGTCATCTTGCTTCCTCTTTCCTCATCCTACTTTCAATTGCCATTGTTTTTCAGTTGTTGACATCCACAGATGTAGGAAAGCCATCTAATAAGTCTGTGGAAATTGTTGCTAGGGTTATTAGAGGAACACAGTTATATTTGAGCTGCCTCTAGGATATTTTATCTAAATTTAGTTGCTGACCTTTCAAGCCCATAATTTTTTTTATATTTATGATCTGTCCTTGCACACTAATGGATATCTAATTTTCTCTATGAAAAGCTTCATCTATTTAGGTAAAGTTCTAAAGTTTTTCAATTTAAATCTTCAAGTTCCAATTTCCCTACCTTCTTCTAATCTTTCAATCCCAATCCTGATACCTCTTTTACTGTCCTTCTTCATCTATTGTTATTTCACAATTTTCATAAGGTTTTTGTGCTTTCAGTCACTTCATTTTAATGCCCCACCTCCCTCTAATATTCTCATTCCCATTGAATCTTTATTGTCAACCAATTATGACCTCCTTCTCTTCCTTCTTTGCATATTCCTTTTTGTATTCACACATGATATAATGGGAAGAGAGTACAATTTGAAGTTAGTATTCCTACGTTGATATTCTGATTATGCTTCTTACTAGTTGATTAAACTAGGAAAAATCACTGGATCTCCCTGAACCTCTTTTTTTCTCCTCCATAAAGTGAAACATTTGAACTAGAAAGCCTGTGGTTTTCAAAGTGTTACATACATCTAAATTTTATGTTTTGTGACTTCCTCCTTCTTGTATCTTTATATATGGTACATATTTTCTATCCCAATGCACCAAGACCAAGTTTTCAGTTTCAGAGCATCTGATGCTAAGTTAAAGTCTTAGGAGCAAGAGTTTCCATGCAGCATTTTCACTTAATTAGTGCCACTTGAATATAGATAACTCAGAATCAAAAAATTTGAGAGGTGGAAGGGACCACAGTTCACATCTAGTCCAACCTACATACTAAAGGAATAACACGTAACATTTTTGACAAACTGCACAGCCTTTGCTTTATAATCCTCAAAGAGAGGAAAACCAATACCTGTCAAGGCAGACAGTTCCAGTTTTGGATAGCTTAAAGTATTGGACAGCCCCTGCTTTTGCTTTCTGGGGTCAAACAAAAGAAATCAACTCATTCCTCCACCTCTCAGTACTTGAAGATAGCTATCCTTTCTCATGCAAATATATTTGTCAAGCTAAACATGTCCTATAATGTAGGGTTATACTTTTATTTCATTAATTCAAGACCCTTTCACATCCATAGCAATGAACTGGAAACAGACACTGCCAATTATGCTCTTTAGCAGCATCAAGCCTATTAAGACTTTACTGATCTCTCTGCCTGCTCTGGTTCATCAGGATAGAGGACATATAAGTATCTAGCATTCCATATGAATATCAATAAAACAAAAATAAAATATAATGAAAAGTAAGTTTATATGCTTTTGTGTGCTCATCTCTGTGTGTACATATTGAATGATTGACAAATCATTCAACATCTCAGTATAATAACAATGATTTGGAACATTAAGATTCCATCTGTAGTAGTAAAGTGGGTTTCTCTACTGGAAGTTCACTAGATCATCAAAATTAAAGTTACTTTACAATGCATTTCCTGTTTTGATTCAGGCTTTCTTTTCTCTTTCAAAGATCTTGTAGATTTCTACAATTCAAACATCATGTCTACAAAGTATATACACAACATGCAATTCAGTGTATCCAGGCTCAATCTCTCTTCTGAAATCCATTTGAGCCTCATCAATTACCTGCCAGTTATTCATTCAGAAGGTGTCCCAATGGTATCTCTAACTCACTAGGAAATCATTACCTTTCCTTGAAAACTTATTCCTCTTTGAAATGTTCTTATTTTTGTTAATGATACCACCATCCTCCTTACCTTGAGATTAAAACCTGGGAGTGTTCTGGCCTTTTGTTAAAGGACATGGAAAATCATTTATTATTGTACCACAGAGCACATAGAGTCCATTAAAAGTGGCCGATCTGAATCTATGCATCCTTCATAGAATGTCTGTTAATATAGGAAATCTATTTTTAAAAGAAATCTGACTTTAGTGTAGGATAAAATACTTTTTAAAGGGTAGAAATAATTTTTTTTTGGATTTTCCAAAATTTACCACATTATCTAGTACAGGTCAACTGAGTTCAAATTCTAACTCTAATCTTCATTAATTTATAATCTTGGAAAAATAATTTAATCCTCTTAGATATTTATTTCTCCAATTTGTCAAATGGAGATATGTGAATTAGCTAATCTATGTGTTCCCATGCAGCTCTAAAGTTTATGGTTTTAATAATTATGATGGTGAGTTTCTTTGAAAACAGCAAAGATACCATTCCATTAAAGGTATGGATTTTCTATCCAGTTAGTAAATAAAGGAGAAGAAAAAATGATTTCCATTTCTTCACTTGAAATATCAAAAGAATAGAGTTGAAAAGGAATTCAGAAGTCATCTAGACCAAACTCATAATTGTACACATGAGAAAATTGATTACTGGAAATTTAAATGACTTGTTAAGGATCACACAAGCAGTAAGCATTAGAAATAAAAGTTAGTTCTACTGACTCCACAGTCAATATATTTAAAATAAGCCAAGTAAAGGGAGAAGTTAAAATACATGATTTGAGAGATGTTTTAAGCTTTTAATCCTATGATATTCCAAAATATTTTCCATCTCAATAACTTTCCCAAAAAAGGAATAGTAAAAACAAAAATCACATTAATAATATCTTAATAAGTTTTCAATTAACACTTTACCTGAAAGACTTACCAAGCCAAAGTGCTTTAATTTTCATGTCAAATGTGGCAAAACCTAACTCTTCAGCCAAGCTGTTCAACAGGGCTCATATTTTACATCCAGATTTAAGATTCTTAATTACCATTTGAAGATAGTGTGACCGGTTGTTTTCTCATTCATTTAACAACAAATTGTTTTCTTTGTTTCACTGAATGTCTGGAGACCTGCATAGATTATTCTCATGACATTTGATACAGACCAAAGAGTAAAGATTCCAATCTCATTACTGTTCCTGGAATTTATTCTTAAATTAACTTTCTTTCTAATAGATATGTTTATCTAGGTATAATAGTTCTTTCCTTGATAGACCTTCTTTGGATACCAATTGTGATTTCCCCCTTTTTTATTGAGGGAATAGGAAGTCAGGAAGATTTACTTTCACATCACTCTTTTGATATTTGATATCGGCATAAGAGTAAACAAACAACTTATGTTTAGAAAATCATACATTTGATTTTGAGGGGGAGGAAATCTTACAGAACTGTTAGGATAACTTCTTTTATAGTTGAGGAGGCTGGGGCTCAGAAAAAAAAATAAACTTGCAAATTGTTTAAGATATTGTGATGGACAGAGCCAGGATTTGAACCTAGGATCTGATTCACTTAATCCAGTGGCTTTTTAACTTGACCATGCTGTCTTTCTCTTTAAGCCTCAGTCTTCTTAGCTGTACAATGGGACTGTAATGCATGTCTCACAGGTCCATTGTATACTCAGATTAACCCTCTCAAAGGGCTCAAATGAGATAGTATTTGGAAGTATTGCACAAATCTTAAATCGCTACATAAATTTCAGTTATTTTTATCAGTGTGACCTTGCATAGGTCTTCAAATCTTTGAGCCTCAAATTGCTCATCTGAAAAACAGAGATGATGTAATTTACAATATCTATTTCACAAGATTGCAATGAGAAAAATCCTTTGTGCATCATAAAGAAATTGTTTAGTTGAAAATTGCCTTCTCCTCTTCATTGCTGTCACCATGAATACTTCTTACTGCACTGAATACAAAGGGGCTCTGGTTCTTAACATATCTACTTCTCTGCATGTCCACAACTAATTTCTTCTTACATCTAGTTGCCAGCAAACCTCATCAAAGTCTTCCAGACAACTTGCTCTATCTTGAGTACAAATTTCTAGTTAATGATTAGTGTCTCTGGATCAGAGATATGCTTACAATTGGGGAATGTGAGTAGTTTGCTAGGAAATAGCACATGAGGGAGAAGCATGATAAAGGTTGTTTTTCAACATCCTTTTTATAAATAAATACACATTTAATGATAGAAAAATATAATCTTTAAAACCTCCTGGGATTTTCTATTGAAAAGTTGTCACATCTAATATAATGGAGGCTCAATGCTTCTGCTAGACAGAAGCATATAAAAAGATAATTTTCAGTTCTTGCTGGGGCCTGCACATGCTTGCTCTTGGCTCTGCTATGTTTTCTATTCTCTTCAATGTATCATTTTCTAATCTTCTTTCATTTTTACTCTCTATCAGATAACTGCCAAAAGAGCAAACATACAAAATATTACCACATATTAAGACTGAGTGAACAGCAATTTCCAGACCCTTTGTCAAATTGGTGACCATATTCTGAGAGCTCTCTAGTTTGTAAAATTTTTGTATGGCAGTAGAGAAGAGCTTAATAATGGCTTGTTGATTAATTCATTAAAACCAAAGGCAATGTTTTAAAGAAGATCTTAGCATTGCATAGCCCTGTAGTAGTTTCCCCTCTTTAACCCTTCACATTCTAACAATCTTAAAACAATATGATATTATCAGTTTTGAAGATAACCATATTGAATTCTTAACACATATCAAGCTTGCATTCTAATAATACCCTTAGATCTTTCTACTAGATGCAGAAATATTTACAGGAACATCAGGGGGAGGATTTTGTTTTATTGCTTATAGTTGGATTTGAACTGCAGTCCTGGATCTTAGTCCCAGCACGAGGAAGAAAACTAGCACAACACAATTTGCAGCTACAGAAGAACAATGACCTTGTTCACAGTTCAAGGTTGAGTGATTTTGATCACCCACAAACCGGTAAGCAATACAGAAGGGTGTACTTTTCTCACATCGCATTAACCTGAAAGAGTTAAAAATTCACAGGTGTCAAGAACTACCTCTCAAAACAGCTGCACAAAACCCCTGAAGCTTAGAACAGTGTGTCCTCCAAACTATAAGCAGAGTCCTACTTTGATACAGAGTTATAAAGCAAGAAAGTCTGAAAAGTAAACAAACAAAAGAAAAAATAATTCTGACATAGAAAGTTACTGTGGTGACAATAAATATCAAAACACACTCAGAAGAAGACAACAAAGTCTAAAGTACTACAATGAAAACCTCAAAGATACATATGAATTGGTCTCAGGTGGTAGAAGAGCTCAAAGGGATTTTAAAAATCAAATAACAGATCTAGAATAACAAAAAAGCAAGAAAAGAACTGAAAGCAATGCAAGAAAATAGCAAAATGATACATCATCTTGAGAAAGGAAGCACAAAATAATACTGAAGAAAATGACAACATAGAAAAAAGAGAATAGTTCAAATGGTAAAAGAGGAATAATAATCTAATGAAGAGAATTCCTTGAGAATTGGTCAAATGAAAAAAATATACACAAAAAATTTTCTGGAGAAGAACTTTTTAAAAAGTAGAATTAACTAAATGGAAAAGAATGTACAAAAGCTCACTGAAGAAAATTCCTTAAAAGTAAGAACTGGACAAGTAGAAGTGAATGATTTTATGAGAGATCAAGAAACAATGAAATAAAATCAAAAGAATGGAAAAATTAGAAGAAAATATGAAATATCTCATTGGAAAAATAATTGAAATGGAAAGAAGATCTAGGAGAGATAATTTAAGAATTATTGAACTACCTGAAAATCATGATTAAAAAAAGAATATGGACACCATCTTTACCAGAGGGTAAAATAGAAATTGAAAGAATTTATCAATCACCTCCTAAAGGATAATAAAATGAAAATTTACAGAAATATTATAGCCATACTCCAGACCTCCTATTTAAAGAAGAAAATACTGTAAGCAGTCACAAGAAACAGATACTGCAGAGTCATAGTCATGATAACTAAGATTTAGGACCTTCTATCATAAAGGACTTGGAATATGATATTTCAGAGATCAAAAGAGATGGGTTTACAACCAAAAATCACTTACCCAGAAAAATTGAGTATAATCCTTTGAGGGAAAAGGGCATTTGTTGGTAATAAAGATTTTCAAATATTCCTAATGAAACTACCATGAATGTATAGAAAATTTAACTTTCAAATAAAAGACACAAAAGAATTACAAAAAAGATATGGGAGAGAAAAATAATAAAAAATTTGATAGCTTAAACAATTTTTATTTCTCCATGGGGAAATTATATTTTATTTTTTAGTGTAGTTAGGAGTACATGTAAACAGAAAGCAGAGGTGTGAGTTGAATGTGATGATATGATTATCTTAAAAAAATAAAATTAAGGGATGAAAAAGAATTATGCACTGGGAGAAAGAGAAAGGGAGAAGTAGAATGGGAAAGGGTTGGATACATATTTTACAGTTGTGGGGAAAATGTGGAAACTGGGGAAGGGGATACATGAACTTTGCTCTCATGGGAATTGGCTCAAAGAGAGAATATTATACATACCTATATATACTAAATAAATGCTCTTCTGCTTCTGTTCATTTCACTTTACATAAGTTTAAAGAAATCTTTTCATGTTTTACTGAGAGTATCCTGCTCATCATTTCTTAAAGAACAGTAGCATCCCATCACAATCATATACACTTTCTTCAGCCATTTTACACCTTAAAAGCAATATTATATGATGATCTACTATGAATAATTCTGCTATTCTCAACATTACAATGATCCAAGACAAGTCTGTAGGACTTATGATGAAAAATTATGTCCATCTCTAGAGAAAGAAACAATAAAGTGTGAATGCAGAACAAATATGCATTTTCTTTATTTTCTGCCTTTTTCTTGTTTTTCAACCTGTTTTCTTTTTTTAAATTTTTTATTAATACTTTTTATTTGCAAAATATATGGGTAATTCCTAAACATTAACCCTTACAAAGCTTTCTGTTAGAAATTTCCCCCCCCTACTCCCCACCCATCCGCTAGATGGCAGGATATCCACTACATGATAATTATGTTAGAATACTTAAGAAATTGAATATATGTATAGTTATTGAGACACATCATTTTTGTGCAGGAGAAATCATATCTACAAGAAAGAATAATCCGATAAAGGAAATATAATGCAAGCAAACCTCAATAGAGAACATGAAGATGTTATGTTGTAGTCCACATTTCACATCCCTCTCTCTGGGTGTATATGGCTCTCTTCACCGAACTATTGGAACTGGTTTGAAGCATTTCATTGTTGAAAAGAGTCATGTCCATTAGAACTGATCCTCATATAGTATTGTTGTTGCTGTGAATAATGATCTCCTGGTTCTGCTCACTTCACTGAGAGCATCAGTTCATGCAAGTCTCTCCAGGCCTCTCTGAAATCGTCCTGCTGGTCGTTTCTTACAGAGCAATAATATTCCATAACATTCATATACCATCATTTATTCAGCCTCTCTCCAATTGATGGGCATCCATTCAGTTTCCAGTTTCTAGCCACTACAAAAAGAGTTGCCACAAACATTCTTGCACATGTGGGGCCCTTTCCTTCTTTTATGATTTCTTTGAGTATAAGCACAATAGAAACACTGCTTGGTCAAAGGATATGCACAGTTTGACAACTTTTTGAGCATAGCTCCAAATTGCTCTCCAGAATGGTTGGATCCGTTCACAGCTCCACCAACAATGCATCAGTGTCCCAGTCTTCCCACATCCCCTCCAACATTCATCTTTATCTTTTCCTGTCATTTTAGCCAATCTGACAGGTGTGTAGTGGTACCTCAGAGTTGTCTTAATTTGAATTTCTCTGATCAATAGTGATTTGGAGCACCTTTTCATATGATTATAAATAGTTTTAATTTCATCATCTGAAAATTGTCTGCTCATATCCTTTGACCATTTATCAGTTGGAGAATGGCTTGAATTCTTATAAATGTGAGACAATTCTCTATATATCTTAGAGATGAGACCTTTATCAGAACCCTTAAATGTAAAGGTAATTTCCCAATTGGATGCTTCCCTCCTAATCTTGTCTGCATTAGTTTTGTTTGTACAGAAACTTTTTAACTTAATATAATCAAAAATATCCATCTGGTGTTCAATTAAGAGTTCCAGATCTTTTTTGGACACAAATTTATTCCATCTCCACAGGTATGAGAGGTAAACTATCCTATGTTCCTCTAATTTGGCTATAATATCACTCTTTATATCTAGATCATGAACCCATTTAGATCTTATCTTGGTGTGTGGTGTTAGGTGTAGGTCCATCCTTAATTTCTTCCACACTAGTTTCCAATTTTCCCAGCAGTTTTTGCCGGATAGTGAGTACTTATCCCAAAAGCTGGGGTCTTTGGGTTTATCAAACACTAAATTGCTAACATTATTACCTAGCTTGTCCTGATATCCTATCCTATACCACTGATTGACTGCTCTATTTTTCAGCCAGTACCAAAAGGTTTTGAGGACCTTTGCTTTATAATGTAGTTTTAGATCTGATACAGCAAGGCCACCTTCATCTGTCTTTTTTTTTCATTAATTCCCTTGAAATTCTTGACCTTTGTTCTTCCAAATGAACTTTGCTACTGTTTTTTCTAGGTCTGTAAGATAATTTCTTGGGAGTTTGATTGGTATGGCGCTAAATAAGTAAATTAGTTTGGGTAGTATTGTCATTTTTTATTATATTCGCTCAGCCTACCCATGAGCACTTAATGTTTTTCCAATTGACTAGGACTGATTTTATTTGTGTGGAAAGTGTTTTGTAGTTTAGTTCGTATAGTTTCTGACATTTTCTTGGCAGATAGATTCCCAAATATTTTATGCTATCATCCGTTATTCTGAATGGAATTTCTTTTTGTATCTCTTGCTGCTGAACTTTATTGGTAACATATAAAAATGCCGATGATTTATGTGGATTAATTTTGAATCCTGCACTTTACTAAAGTTGTGAATTGTTTCTAATAGTTTTTTAGTTGAGTCTCTAGAGTTCTCTAAGTATACCATCATGTCATCTGCAAAGAGTGATAATTTGGTTTCTTCATTACCTACTCTAATTCCTTTTATCTCTTTTTCTTTTCTTATTGCCAAGGCTAACATTTCTAATACAATATTAAATAGTAATGGTGATAGTGAGCAGCCTTGTTTCACTCCTGATCTTATTGGGAATGGTTCTAGTTTGTCTCCATTACATATGATGCTTGCTGATGGTTTTAAGTAGATGCTACTAATCATTTTAAGGAAAAGCCCATTTATTCCTATACTCTCTAGTGTTTTTAATAGGAATGGGTGTTGGATTTTATCAAATGCTTTTTCTCCATCTATGGAGATAATCATATGGTTTTCCTTAGTTTGGTTATTAATATAATTGATTATGCTGATAGTTTTCCTCATATTGAACCAGCCGTGCATCCCTGGTATTAATCCTACTTGGTCAAGATGTATTATCCTGGAGATAACTTCCTGTAATCTTGTTGCTAAAATCTTATTAAAAATTTTTGCATCAATATTCATTAGGGAAATGGGTCTATAGTTTTTTCTCTGTTTTCACCCTACCTGGTTTAGCTATCAGCACCATATCTGTATCATAGAAGGAATTTGGTAGTATACCTTCTGTCCCTATTTTTTCAAATAGTTTGTATAGTATTGGAATTAATTGTGCTTTGAATGTTTGGTAGAATTCACATGTAAAACCATCTGGCCCTGGAGAATTTTTCTTAGGCATTTGATTAATAGTTTGTTCTATTTCTTTTTCTAAAATGGGGCTATTTAAATAATTTATTTCCTCTTCTGTTAACCTGGGCAATCCATATTTTTGTAGATAATCCTCCATTTCATTTAGATTATCAAATTTATTGGCATAAAGTTGGGCAAAGAAACTCCTAATTATTACTCTAATTTCCTCTTCATTGGAGGAAAAGTTGTCCCTTATTATTTTTGAGACTAACAATTTGATTTTCTTCTTTCCTTTTTCTGAACAAATTAACTAAAGGCTTATCTATTTTGTTGGTTTTTTCATAAAACCTACTCTTAGTTTTGTTTATTAATTCAATAGTTTTCTTATTTTCAATTTTATTAATCTCACCTTTTATTTTCAGAATTCCCAATTTGGTATTTAATTGAGGGTTTTTAATTTGCTCTTTTTCTAGCTTTGGCCATATCCCACAAATTTTGGTATGTTGTCTCATTATTGTCGTTCTCCTGTATGAAATTATCGATTGTCTCTGTAATTTTCTCTTTCACCCATTCATTCTTCAGGATTAGATTGTTTAATTTCCAATTAACTTTTGGTTAATTTTCTCCTGGCCTTATATTGCATGTGAGTTTTATTGCATCATGATCCGAAAAGGATACATTTACTATTTCTGCTTTTCTGCAGTTGATTTTGAGGTTTTTATGCCCTAACACATGATCAATTTTCGTATAAGTTCCATGAACCCCTGAAAGAAAAGTATACTCCCTTCTATCACCATTAATTTTCCTCCAGAGATCTGTCATACCTAACTTTTCTAACATTTTGTTCATCTCCTTAATTTCTTTCTTATTTATTTTGTGGTTTGATTTATCTAATTCTGAGAGAGCAAGGTTGAGATCCCCCACTAGTATAGTTGTACTGTCTATTTCTCTTTGCATCTCTGTTAGTTTCTCCTCTAGGAATTTGGATGCTATACCACTTGGTGCATATATGTTGAGTATTGATACCGCTTCATTTTCTATGGTACCCTTTAGTAAAATATAGTTTCCTTCCTCATCTCTTTTAATTAGATCTATTTTTGCTTTTACTTGATCTGAGATAAGGATTGCTACCACTCCTTTTTTTTTGTTCACTTGAAGCATAAAAGATTCTGCTCCAGCCCTTTACCTTCACTCTGTATGTATCTCTATGTTTTAGATGTCTTTCTTGTAAACAACATATTGTAGGATTCTGGCTTTTAATCCATTCTGCTATCCGTTTCCGTTTTATGGGAGAGTACATCCTATTCACATTCACAGTTAAAATCACTATATTTCCTGCCATCTTATTTACCCAAAGTTATATTTTTCTCTTCCCTTTCCCCTTACTCCCTTCCCCTCTCCCCAGTAGTTTGTTTTTGATGACCACCTCCCTCTAACAGTCCTCCCCCCTTTAGATCCTTTTTTTTACACATTTCCCCTAATCCTTCTATTAATTTATCCCTTTCTTTTCCTCCTTTCCCTCCTACTTCCCTATACAGAGGGCCAAGTTTTTCCCTGAAATCAAATGTATCTGATATACTCGTTTAGAGCCCAATCTAATGAGAGTAAGAATAGTCATCACCCTCCCTTCTTTCCCTCAATTATATTAGATTTTCTATGTCTCTTCATGAGACTTTGCCTATTTTACCACCTTTTTATTTTTACTTTATTTTACCTCCATTCCCCTCCCCCCTTTTTTTACATTATGATATACCTTTCACCTCTAATTTCTTTCCGATTAGTATCAAAGTAAAATCAAATTATACCCTCATTCTTTAAGGATACCCCTAGTAGAGATATAATTCTTGAGAGTTCTTTCCTGTTTACCTTTTTATGCTTCTCTAGAGTTCTGTGTTTGCAGGTCAAATTTTTTGTTCAGATCTGGTCTTTTCATTAGAAATAGGTGAAATTCTCCTGTATCATTGAATGACCATATTCTTCCCTATGATGCTCATTCTAGCTGGATAGCTTATTCTTGGCTGTAATCCAAGTTCTTTTGCCTTTTGAAATATCTGATTCCAGGCCCTTCGATCCTTCAATGTGGAAGCTGACAGATCCTGTGTAATTCTAATGACAATTCCTCAGTATTTGAAGTGTTTTTTTCTAGCAGCTTTTAATATCTTTTCTTTGGTGTGATAGTCCTGAAATTTGGCCAGGATATTCCTTGGGGTTTTAATTTTGGGGTCTCTTTCAGGAGGTGATTGGTGGATTCTTTCAATACCAACTTTCCCTTCTGATTCTAAAACATCAGGGCAATTCTCTTTCATTATTTCCTGGAAGATAGCAGTTCTTTTTTTCATCGTGACTTTCAGGGAGTCCAGTAATCCTTATATTGTCTCACCTGGATCTGTTTTCCACATCAATTGTTTTTCCTAGCAGATATTTCATATTTTCTTTTATTTTTTTCATTTTTTTTGTTTTTGTTTGACTGATTCTTGAAGTCTTATTGAGTCATTCATTTCAATTTGTTCAATTTTAATTTTTAAGGTATTATTTCCTTCTGCTATCTTTTTTAGCTCCTTTTGTAACTGGCCAATTGAATTTTTTGGTTCATTGCATTCTTTTTCCATTTTGCCAATTTTATTTTTCAGTGAATTGTTGTCTTTTTCCAATTCACTAATTTTGTTTTTCAGTGAATTGTTGTCTTTTACCAATTCACTATTTTTATTTTCCAGTGAGTTGGTGACTTTTTCCAATTCACCAGACTTATTTTCCAGTTTTTCACATCTCTGTTGCGGGGCGATATTTCCTTCTTGCACTGGTCTCATTTTATTTCCTCAATCTTCTTCTAACTCTCTTTTGAGATTCTTTATGCAATCTTCCAGGTAAGCTTTCTGAAAGGGAGACCAGCTTAAGTCCACCTTTGTGGCTTTATCTGGGATTGTTTTCAGAATCTCAGGATCTGGGGACTTCTCTAGTTTCTCTCTGTAAAAGCTGTCTATGGTGAGAGCTCTCTTCTTCTTGCTCATGATGTTTAGCTGAGGTATCAGTCACCAGTAGGGAATTCTGCAGCAGCAGCAGCAGCAGCAGCAATTTCAATTTGCCCTGGGGCAATTTGCCGAGTTGACTTCCAGTCTGGGGCTGATCTGGCTAGATCCGCACTAGGACCACAATTTCAGCTGCTCTCAATCCACCCTTTATCAAAGGTAGACCTGCCAAAGCATCTGCAGGCAAGCAGAGCAAAGTGGCCCAAGTGTCTCCCAGGGACTTCTTGGCAGCCTAAAATGTTCTGGTCCTTCCCAGCCCCAGACTTGCACCCCAGCTGCGCACTGGCGTCTGAGCACTGGGACCTGTTTGATCCCCTGCCCGTCTAAAACTGACCTCAGAAGTTCTTTCAAAGTAGATATTTGATAGAAGTGCTTTGTAGTCCAAGTGTTTGGTGGAGCCCTCACTCCAGAACCAATTCGGATGCTCAATTTTTCTGGGTCTGAGGGAAGGTCTCAAGAGCTCACAGAGGATGCTGTCTGCAGTTCGCCATCTTGGCTCCCTGTGTTTTCTTTCACTTAATGTCTTACATGATAGTGTATCTTGCAAGAATACATATGTATAACATGTTAAATTGTTTGCCTTCTCAATGGGGAAGGGAGAGAAAGAAGAGAATTTGGTATTCAAAATTTGAAAAAAAAAGTTAGGATTGTTTTTCCTTGAAATTCAGAAAGTAAGATATCAAATAAAAATGTCAAGAAAATTCATAAGTTTACTATTTTTAACATTATTCACATACCTAATTTTAAAAATCAGTACAATGCCAAGAGCTAATCAACTGGTACTCTACTAAAACACCAAGTTGACATTGAATTGTAAATAGTGTTCCTCTGGATTTGACTGTCTTCCATTTACATAATCACAAAATTATAGTATAATTTGCAATGGTCCAATTATTCTAGTAGCATTTAAAAAGAAGATAACAAGGACTCTAGAGGTATCAATTCACTATGACAACTGCATAGCCATTGAAATATTTCTGCATCCGATCCTAAATCAATGAAAAAATGGGGAAATCTTTCATTCCCCATTTTTCTAGCACACCTTCATACCTTTCGGCACAATTACTGTATGAGATTTATTGAATTGTAAGGACAAAATACAAAATTATATTTGCCACAGATTTTTAGAATATTCACAATTTTAATTTGAATTCCTTTAACCAGTTAGAAAGGAAGCATGATTCAGTTCATAAAAAGCTGTTTTATAATAAAAAAAATGATTCAAATCCTATGTAAGATAGCCTATTATGAGGCCAATCATTTAACATTTCAATGGTTAAGGCAATTGTCTATGATACTGCAGAAAAGTTGTCAACCTACTATGGCAGAGGAAATTTCTTTACCAAGTGCTCCCTAAGCAAATAAAGTACTAGCCAAAAAAACAAACAAATCTCTAACATGTGTTTGTGTATTCCAAATAAAATTTTATAAATCATAAATGGTACCTGAATATGCTGGGTTTTATTCTAAAAACTTGTGCAGGGAGAAATAAAAAGGAGTAATTACCTCATATAAAGGAGGAATAAAAGGAAAAATGAGACAGAAGAAAAAAAGTAGGGGAAAATCAAGTAATGTTGGCACCTAACACTTATCAGGAGTGGATTAAAGATGGAATAACATGACATAGCTAAAAGGACATAAAAGTATTCTAAGTTCAGAAAAAAATAAGAAGGGAAAAGGATATGGCAGAGGAATTAACAAAGGAAAGATCCTTAGGGCTGTGGGTAGGTTAAGGGATAGGAAGGCAAGGTACTGGTTAGAAGTAAAGCAGAGAGTGAGGGAGATAGGGTAAATAGGTTGATAATAATAATAAGGAAAAATAAGAAGGAAGAAAATACACAAGTGATTGTAGATTAGAATGTGAATGGGATAAATTTACTCATAAAGGAAAATAGAAAATATATTAAAATTTGAATTCAACAATATTTTCCATAGAGAAAACATAAAAATAAGAAACACACAAGGATAAAATAAAACGTAACTGTAGAATTTAATATCTATAAAAAGCAGGAATAGTAATCAGGATCTTAAAGTTTTGATTATATCAAAAATGAAAAAAAAGCAAAAACTACACTACATAAGAGCAATATAATTTAATATTTGTTCAGACCATTTAAGAAATATAGACAGTATAAAATATATGAGCATATATTTGCCAAAATAGACACAGCAACTATATGACTATAAACATAAAACACTTTAAATACAAAATAAACTCATATCTAAATAATTGAAGCAATATTTAGTGTTCATAGGTCACCAAAGGCATTTAAAATGACAGCTTACCTAATTAATTTACTTATTAAATGTCATCTCAATTAAATTACTAAAAATTATTTTACTAATGTTAAAAAAATAATAACAAAGCTCAATTAGAACAGATCTGGTCTTCCATGTCATCATAGAATCTTTCTATGTTTAAGATTATTTTCTTTTTCTTGCTCATTTTCTTTCCTTTTCTTTTGATATTTCCTCTTTTGTGACTTTTAAAGCAGAATTCTACTTACGCAGCAAAGGGAGCACTGTCCCAAACTTCCTGTACAGCTCTGAGTCTTGGCTTTGAGCAGAGGGGCCACTTGTATTTATTGTTTTGTTCCCAATTAGGGAGTAGTTTTTCCTTCTCTTTCCATGAAACAACTAATTCTTCTGAAATTGGTAGTTCTGAGTTGGTACTGGAAACTGTCCCATTTTTCTGCTGTGCTATTGAGCCAGGATCTTAGATGCTGATCTGCTGTGTTAAAACCTTCTCACTGTCTTTCTCAGACTTTGTCTGAGCTGGGCTGAACCTCCTTTCACCCCAGTGAGACAGACCTTTCTTGAAATCTTTCAAATCTATCTTGAGCTGGAGAGTTCATTCTGTCAGATTCTTTCCATAAGGATGTATTTTTAAGGAAACTGGAAGAGATCAAGTAGCTTCCTGGCTTCACTCTGCCATCTTCACTCTTGGGTTATTGATTTTCAATGTATTAAATGTTCACACTGAAAATTTAACAGTCAGTTCTCCTGAGCCATTGTGATCTGAATTCATTGTGATCATGCTTGGATTCAGTATGCAAACATTGCCCTATATTTTAAATTAGTAAATTAAACCTTCTAGAGATGAAATTAAGTGTTAGACTCTTAGGATTAAATATTAGAGAATGTAAACCCAGCTCTTTTGAGACCCATTCTAGACATTTACCTTACAATAAATAAACAAATAACAATACAATGCAACACAATACAGCAATAATACAAAATAAGTTTAATAATGACAGAAATTATATTGCTATTCATCATCCAAATGGAGAAGGTATGGTGTTTTTTTCTGTTTTTCATTGATGACTAGATGTTTCTAGAACTTAACACAAAGAAATCACCAAACTGTTGATAAAAAGAAGCCTGGAATTTCATGAGTCCTTCCGGTCTATAAATCTAATCGTACCATCAGAAAGTGAAAAGTCATGATTTGCATCTTTGCTCCATGTTTCAGAGAAGCTCAGAGCAGCTGTCATTTCTGCACAACCACAGAGTGAAGTGTGGTATTCTGTTCAATTGAATTTCATTAGTTTTTCACTCTTGAAATCACTGACAATGATTTAAAAAGAACCTGAGCTCTAGCAAAGTGTCTGGGTAATAGGGAGGTAATAATAAGAAGGAGAAAGAGAATAGTTAGGGTACAGGATAATGAAAGTCTAAATTAAGGTGAAGACAGCAAGAAGGACCAATTTCAATAACAGAGGTTTATTTTTTTCCAGACTACGAGATCATATTTCTTTTCATATTGATGACCCTAACAGAACTGTGCCACCCAATTCATTGATTCTTCTTGCCTATTCCTTTTTTTTTCTATATAGTCCCCATACTCCAGGAAATAATGTGAAACAAGGAGAACCCAGTATGCTGGACTTGAATCAAGAAATCTATGTTTGATGCTCATTTAGGAAATGTATTATTTCTGCTACCCATGACAAACCAGCTTATTTCTCAAAACTTATTTCCCTCAAGTATGAAAAAATAAATTTAGCAGTTCTTAAATAATCTACTTCATATAGTCGTTGGTGGTGAGAATTTCAAACTTATTATGGGTAATCTATGCATGCATTCCACATCCCATGTATGAATTGGTGGATGTACCAAAACTATTATTCTACAGATATTCAGGTAATGGACATTTGAAAATGTACCTTCTTTGGGCCTAATAGAATAGCTATGCATTCAATTGCTGGATCTTTCCTTGAATTCTTTACATTTAAAAGTGTCTTAAAGGGTGTGTTTTTCATTGACATAACCTTTGATCACCCCAGGTTGCACAAAAGGTGAAAATGTTATACACTTGGCTATAATTTGGTGACTTATTGGAACACATATTGTAGGAAACCAGTTTCTGGTCACCAGTACCAAAGTGTCTTGTGAACAGTGTGAGTATTGGGAGGATAGAAAATAAAGTGAAATCAGAGTATAACAGGTAATTAGTGTAAGACTGTAAAATAGCAATACTGTATATTAATTGAATGTCAATGGAATGAGGGTCATGTGCTACTGGGTGGAGCACAATATAATATGGATTGTTCAAAGTTTCAGAACTGGACTGTGTCTTCATATCAAGCTTTATTTAGGGAGCAAGCTAGAAAAGAATGCTAGAACAGAAAAACAACACACAAAGGTAATAAAGTATCAAATTGCATCTTGAGGATTTTTGGATGTATTATCATTAACATTTATTATCCTTTGTGTAGAGACATGATTTGAATCTGAACATTCGTTTTCTAAGTTCAAAAATTCAAGTTAATGCTGCATAGAGCCCTGAGAGGACAAAGGGTCTTAAAATTGATTTGCCATGATTCAGTTCAGTATTTTGGAGTCAATCATGATGATGTCTTAGAAGGCAGAGAGATCTGATTGAGTCTCCCAATTATGCATGAAGAGAAAAACATATTACTGAAGGTGATGAATGATGGCTTAGAGTCAAGTATAGAACTCTTTGTACGTGAATGAATCAGTTATTCCTATTGCCTTCTTCTCCCCCCCCCCAGCCCTGGAATCCATAAAATAGTGAAGGGAAGATTTCAATTTAGAGATTAACTGTTCTGTTTTCAAATGCTGGCTCTGGCACTGATTTTCTCTGTGACTTTGGGAATTTATTACACCATTCTATGTCTGTAAAATGGTGTATACAGTCTGTTGAACGAGATAAGATCTAAAATCCCTTCTGACTACAGATCTATGATGATATATGGATTTTCCCCATTAGATCTAGTGAAGACCACAATTCAATTTTGCCCTTTGACTGTTATTAGTTGTGTGGCTTGTTAAAACACAACTTCTTCAGTCTTCTGTTTTCTCATTTGCAAAACAGCAATCATGATATCAATAGTAGTCACCTTATAATATTTTTTGGAGAATCCAAAGAATCAATGTAACTTCTTTTCTCAACCTTTCTTTTTTTTGAAATCCAATTACTATCATCCCCATGAATTCTTCCTTGAATTTTTCTACTTCAGTCATGTTTTTGGAATAGAAGTCAATTAAATAAACAACAGAAAAAAATACTTATGAGTATCACCTTAATAACCACAAATAGCCAAAAGGAAAGAAAATATTTCAATCCCTTTTTACATAAAATACAATCATTTTCTTTTCAAAGTTTCAGCCTTTACTTTCACTGCCATCCCCCAAAGGATGTGTTCACAGCTTATTATTGAGTAGTTGTACTGCAGGATATCTATTGGTAGATGATATGAAGGAGGCTGAAATAAGATAGATTCAAGCCCTGATATAAAGAATAAACCATGTACACTGAAAAGCAATATGTTGTTCCTACATTATGAGTCACATTAACAAGCCAGTTCTCTTGCACTTATTTAAATCCATGGGAGCTAATAAAACTACTAAGAGAAAGAGTACAAATAAATAAGAGATCATACAAGAAAGAGCCTTGATTAATATTCACAGTTGTGAGTAAGCTATGGATGGTGAGTCAACAAAGGAAATTTAAAAAGAGAAATCAGACAAACATAAGAAAAACTGGGAGAATATTTTATGGCTAAGTAGTTTTGAGTGGGGTTTCAAAGGTAAGATAGGATTTTTATAGATTTGGATGGAAATAAATGGAGTCTGGAAGGACAAAATAGCACAAGAGAAAGGTAAAAAAGCACAAGAGGACTGATATGTAACTAACAAATTTGGGAACCTGGGTAAGGAGCATCACATGTTGCTGATAAGAGTGATATCAAAAAAATTGACTAAGACTGGGAGAACCACAGAAACAAGTTAGGAAAGATATTCCTTCTCCTAGGGTGTACCACATGGAAGTGTCCAAATTTAAACACATATCCTAAAAACTATATGTGAACCTAAATTTTGGAACACTGGGACAAAACCTAGTCACCTAACTTTAGTAATAGCTCTGTCAGAGACAAATCATGATCTAGAGACAGAGTCTCTATCAAAGAGTTTACTATCATTAGATAGTAAATTAAATTGCTTACTTCACTTTAAGGCTTTTAAGTGTTTTCACTATTATCTCACCTGATTCATATAACCCCATGAGGCATTTATTTACATATATTATTATCTGCATTTCATAGATAAAGAAACTGAACCTCATATAACTTTAGGGCCTATAGTCTCAAAGCTAATAAACTCCAGAATCAATGTTAATCCTAGAACCTTAAGTTCTAATCCTATGTCACCAATGTTGTATTGGTGTATTCAAACTGGATGTCTCAGAGATTTCTCAAATCCAGCATTTCCAAACAAAATTCATTAGCTTTCTTTAAAACTCCCCACTCATCTACATTTTTTTTTATTTTTGCACTATATTAAGAAAATCTCTAATCTTCCCTGATACTTAGTTTCCTCATTTGTGAAATAGTCATTTTAGTAAACGACTGCTAAGATTCATTCCCAACTCTAAATATTTCAACCAATAATTTGTTTAATGATTTTTCCTTTCTACTATAGGCTTTCATGCAACTTCTTGGTTCCTGATGACAAGTGTCCTGTATAAATTCAGATCAACAAGTCCTCTCTAACTTTTAGTCTTAGAGAGGTTAGTAATAGTAGGAATTTTTTATGCTTTTATTCACTTATTAATATTATATTTAAAGTTATGTCTATTTATCCCAGAGTGAGAATTCTTCAAGCATTCCCTTTCCACCACAGAGTAACAATGGGGGGAAATTCAAGTCCTCAAGTCATTAATTAATTATTAAAAGTAGAGAAATATTTACTTGACTTTTAAATAATAAAAACAGACCTTTGTCAGGTAAAGGTGAGAATACCAGTAAATTAACTAATAGAGGATAATTACTGACCTTTAGTAATTTATGTTTTATGTATTAATCTTACCCCTTCAACCAAGGATATTGCTCTTATAAGGAAAAAAAATAAATAGAAGAAGGTAGACAAAAAAAACCTTCAAGAAAGCATACAAGAATAAAACTAGGAGGACAATAAATTGGTGAAAAAAATGGAAAAGATGTGTAACGATTTCTATAAAAACTACCTTTTCAATTAGCAATAATTGCACCTCGATTAAACCTCTTTGGCTACAATACTGCCACTGTGCAAAGCTAATCAACTCCCTAAGAAAAAATCCCCAGGACCAGATGGATTTACATGTGAATTCTACCAAACATTTAAAGAACAATTAACTCCAATATTATGTAAACTATTCGAAAAAATAGGGGATGAAGAACTCCTACCAAACTCCTTTTATGATACAGACATGGTACTGATACCTAAACCAGGTAAAACAAAAACAGAGAAAGAAAATTATAGACCAATCTCCTTAATGAATATTGATGCAAAAATCTTAAATAAAATATTAGCAAAGACATTACAGAAAATCATTCCCAGAATAATACACCATGACCATGTAGGATTTATACCAGGAATGCAGGGATGGTTCAATATTAGGAAAACTATTAATATAATTGACTACATCAATAACCAAATTAACAAAAAATCATATGATAATCTCAATAGATACAGAAAAAACATTTGATAAAATTCAACATCCATTCCTATTAAAAAACACTAGAGAGTATCGGAATTAATGGACTTTTCCTTAAAATAATCAGTAGCATCTATTTAAAACCATCAGCTAGCATCATATGTAATGGTGATAAACTGGAACCATTCCCAATAAGATCAGGGGTGAAACAAGGTTGCCCACTATCACTATTACTATTCAATATTGTATTAGAAATGCTAGCTTTGGCAATAAGACAAGAAAAAGAGATCAAAGGAATTAGAGTAGGTCATGAGGAAACCAAATTATCACTCTTTGCAGATGATATGATGGTCTACTTAGAGAACCCTAGAGAATCAACTAAAAAACTATTAGAATTAATCCACAACTTTAGCAAAGTGGCAGGATACATAATAAATCCACATAAATCATCAGCATTTCTATACATCACCAACAAAATGCAACAGCAAGAGATACAAAGAGAAATTCCATTCAAAATAACTATCGATAGTATAAAATATTTGGGAATATATCTGCCAAGGGAAAGTCAGGAGCTATATGAGCAAAACTACAAAACACTCTCCACACAAATAAAGTCAGATCTAAACATTTGGACAAACATCAAGTGCTCTTGGATAGGTAGAGCGAATATAATAAAGATGGCATACTACCTAAACTAATCTATTTATTTAGTGCTATACCAAACTCCCAAGAAATTATTTAACTGACCTGGAAAAAATAACAACAAAATTCATCTGGAAAAACAAAAGGTCAATAATTTCAAGGGAATTAATGAAAAAAAAAAGTAAATGAAGGTGGCCTAGCTGTACCAGATCTAAAACTATATTATAAAGGAGTGGTCACGAAAACCATTTAGTACTGGCTAAGAAATAGAGTAGTGGATCAGTGGAACAGGTTAGGTTCAGAGGACAAAATACTCAATGACAATAGTAATCTAGTGTTTGATAAACCCAAAGACCCCAGTTTTTGGGATAAAAACTCACTATTTGACAAAAACTGCTGGGATAATTGGAAGCTAGTATGGAAGAAATTAGGCATTGACCTACACTTAACACCATATACCAAGATAAGAACAAAATGGATTCATGATCTAGGCATAAAGAATGATATTATAAACAAATTAGAACAATGTAGGATGGTTTACCTCTCAGACCTGTGGAGGGGGAAGGAATTTTTGACCAAAGAAGAACCAGAGGTTCTCATTAATCACAAAATAGGTAGGTTCCACTATATCAATTTAAAAAGTTTTTGTACAAACAAAATGAATGCAGACAAGATTAGTAGGGCAGCAATAAACTGTGAAAATATTTTTACATTCAAAGGTTCTGATAAAGGCCTCTTTTCTAAAATATATAGAGAATTGACTCAAATATATAAGAATTCAAGCCATTCTCCAATTGATAAATGGTCAAAAGATATGAACAGACAATTTTCAGATGAAGAAATTGAAACTATTTCTAGTCACATGAAAAGGTGCTCCAAATCACTATTGATCAGAGAAATGCAAATTAAGACAACTCTGAGATACCACTACACACCTGTCAGATTGGCTAAAATGACAGGAGATGATAATGACTAATGTTGGAGGGAATGTGGAAAAACTGGGACACTGAGCATGTATTAGATTACCTGTCATCTAGGGGTTGGGGTGGGAGGGGGAAGGAGGGGAAAAGCTTGGAAAAAAAAGTTTTTTGCAAAGGTCAATGTAGAAAAATCACTCATATGTTTTGTAAATAAAAAGCTTTTAATAAAAAAACCTACCTTTTCTATGAGTGACACTTTTGTCTGAATCTGTCAAATAAGAGTCCCAGTTGAGGTACATAAAGAAAAAAAGAAACATAAACAAAGAAAACAAAACAACAGAGAACAATTTGTTGGAATAGATCAAGTAGTCATAAAAATATATGCTAGAGGTGATACAATTTAGAGACTGTTGAGGGATTGATTTCAAAGGTATCTGAAAGAAAAATGCTAAAAGCTTGGAAAAGTTATGTAAGTTTTGTTTATAGGAAAAAACATGATCAAAAAAATATCAGTAACTAACTTGCATATCTATTTTCTTATCTCTGCAAAATATTGATGAAAATAAGCTACATACATAATAATTTATATCTTTATAAAAGCATGAACACTGCACATGTCAGATTTTGAAAATAATATTTGACAGCAGACCATTTTAATACTTACAAAATTGATTGAAATGTTTAAAGAATATAATATCTCACTGAACTTTTTATTTGACTCTTAAGAAAAAAAGTTTTAGTAAGACAGAACGCTGTCTTAATTTTTTCCAGTAAAGTAGCTGTATATATTATTATTAATTGATGCAGCAACAGAAATAATATCATTTGATGTTCACTTATTATTAATAGTAAAGGAACTGCAACATTGTCAAAGATATTTTTCCATTTCAAGAAAGACATCCAGATTGGAGATAAAGCCCTTCAGATGGAACTTTTATAAAAGTAATTGTGTTGATCTCATTAATCCCTGGAACACTGCAATGTCTAGACTTATCAATAGTAGTTTGGCTTCACTAGTCATACAGAAAAAGAAATTGATGAGGAATAACTATTTGCCACATTGTGATTAGTAAATGCATAAAGAATACAATACTATATTAGGTTGAATAGTGATCATGATTGGACCCTAAAATAAGACCCAAAATTATGTAGCAGGAGAAAATCAAAATAAATTGTCTTCAGGAACTTATGAAACACCGTTAATTACCCAGAGCATCAACCTGAAACAATGGCCCAATTTTTTAAATCCAATATGTTTTACATGATTGTGTATAATCTAAAGTAATAGGATAGTGGAATCAATTAAGAAAGCAAAACTATACATTTCCTGAAGGGCATCAGAGAGATATATGGTACATTGATGTGTAGACTGCAGATTATTATCTGCACAAAGGGCCATCTAAATGGAATAGCATAAAAATATGTTCAAAAACGTTTACTCCCCAAAGGTGACAATCCAGTGAAACAATGAATGGGGTCTAAAATGAACTCATTGGAGTCCATGCAATTACAAGAAGTCTAGAGGAATATCTCCAATCTAATGGATAGACCTCTGTGTAAAATTGACAAGAAAGCATCAATTTGAGTTGAATATAATGAAAAGATATAAATAGATTTTAATTTAAATCCTTCTTCCAATATTTACATGATCACATATATTGGAATACTTCCTCCGCAAAAGTCTTTCTCTGATAGACATTTCATTGTAATTTCTCAAAAGCTCTGTCACTGAAGAACACACATGAATCAATGTTTCCGATTTTTATCCACTAATAAGACCAATTAATTTTGTTTCAAATATTTTTCATTTCCTGTTAAACTTGGATACTAATTGTGATTTTAAAAGGCCACATTTTCTTTTAAAAAAAGCCCCATTTCTGGAGAGGCAGGCTAGGTAATCTTTTAACTCAACTAGACAAGGAAATAGTCAGCATTGATCTCATTTACCACTGAAGTTGAAATGCCAAGAAGACTTATAGGAAGACACTGATGGAGATGTACTTATAATGTATACCTATAATGTAACAGGATCTCCAGAAAGAAAATCAATGTGTGCTGACTGAGAGATGACAACTTTCTACCAAAATTACACAGAAATCATTAATAGTTAATTGATGGTTACAAGAATGATATGTATTTAGTAATTTCTTCTCTCCCCCCTTTTCCTCTCCACCTCTCCTTCTCTATCCTCTTTACTTTCTTCCATTTTGGTCATCTTTTCCAATGGTAAAAAGTTACATCTGATTTCAAGAAGAAACAACATCAATGCAAACTTCACAAGTAGGCCAGTCTTATACTGGTTGATAAGAATGGTATTGAACTTGACATTCAGGGGATGTATATTATGTTTAGAGGAAGGACTGAAAAGATAAAGAGAGAAACTATACTTTTTCACCCTGAAAAGCTTTGTTCTCCACTGCCCAAGAGAATATCTTGTAATCATATTAGCCAAAAATCTTTTTGTCAAATCTTAGCTTTAGACTTTGCTTGAGTCTTGTGGAAGAAGACAGCAAATTTTTCATGAAAAGTACTGTATCCCACACATGGGAATAGAATTCAATAATTAAGGTATCATGAGAAAAAGATGGTTCTGTATAAATGGTTTGTCAGTCATCACAGGGCAGCAATGTTCTTCTTCTGACCTTCTGACAATGCACTATATATACAACTTGTGTCCCTGGACCCACAAACAAAGGTGACTTCAGAAACAATGAATTAGGAACATGTACTTATAGAATGATATCAGACCTATTTTCTCTCATATGCATATCACACCTGAGCAGCCTGCTTTGCATGTAGAAAAAGTTTCATAAAGTGAAGGTACACCAAAAAGTTAATGAAGCAATCTATTACTATATTTTAGTATATCCTTATTAACAAAATGGAAATAGCATGTGAGATGAATGATAGAACATTGCATGTAAGGAGATTGGAAATGTGTGAACAACCATATACAAAGATAAATTCTAACAACATCAAGATAATTCCTGAAGGAGGCAACCTAGTGGAATGACCAGATCTATTCATGGATTTCTATTGCTCAGGATGTGTATCAATGGCTTCCCTGAAAAGCTGAAAAGCATTCTTGTCATGTTGGAAGATGACACAAAACAGTTTGGGTAATGTATGGTATAACATGATTGTGATCCTGAATAATTTCAACTCAATAAATTTGAATATAAAAGGTATAAATATAATGCCCCATATCTAGATTCCAAGAAATCATCTGCACAAATACAGAATGGTGGAAATATACTTGGACAGCAGATTATGCAACAAAAATAATGACCTGAGTATTTTAGTCATCTGAAATGCCAGAGTAAAAAAATTGCTATTTTTCTCATTCACTTCTTAAAACAACCAACCTGGAATACTCAATGGGTAGGAATGGGACTGTAGGAAAAGAAATGATTTGAAACTGAAAATTTTAAAAGTATGCTAAAATAAATGAAGAACGAAAAAGAGAAAAAAAGCCCTAGAATGCCTAAATATCTTAAGGGCCAACTGTATCTTCATAAGTTTATAGAGATGGATAACAGGATGTTCAGTGTGTCTTTTAAAATAAAACATTTTTTCTTTTTTAGTAACATTTTATCCGCCCTAGTTACATGTCAAAATTTTTTAATTGATTTTATAAGATTTTGAGTTCCATTTTTTTCTCTTTCTCTCCTTTCATCCTCCCCTTTTGAAGAGGATAGACAGTTTGATGTAATTTATAAATATGAGAGAATATAAAACACATATCCATATTAGTCACAGTTGTGAAAGAACCAGATCAAAGGGAGGGGGATAAATATGAGAAAGAATAAAGTAAATGGAAAAAATATGCTTTAATCTCCATATATTTTCAATCTATTGTTCTATAAAAATTATATATGATTATGTGATGATCCACTCTAATGGACATGACTCTTTTTAACAATGAGATGATTCAGGTCAGTTGCAATAGACTTGTGATGCAAATAGTAGTCATCCATATCCCCAAAGAGAACTGTGGGGATTGAACGTGAATCACAACATGAAATTTTCAACTTTTTTGTTTGCTTGCTTGATTTTGTTTTCTTTCTCATTTTTTTAAAATTTTTGATCTAATTTTTCTTGTGCAGCATTATAATTGTGGAATTATATATGGAAAATTGTATACACTTAACATATATTGAATTACTTGTTTCTAGGTGAAGGGATGGGCAGGAGGAAGGAAGAAAAATTTAGAACACAGGGTTTAGCAAGAATGAGGGTGGAAAACTATCTTTGCATATATTTTGAAAATAAAATATTATTATTTAAAAAAGAAACAATAAATAAAACAACTTATTTGGAATATAAATAAGCAGATGTAAAGGCCAAACTGGAGGGAGATAGCAAAATTTAAAAAAAAAATCAAAATAAAACATCATCACCATAAAAAACAAGCAAATCATCTAAAGAAAATGTACAGAAGCAATTTAAAGATAATAGGTTTCCCAAAAGAACAGAAGAAATAAAATAAAAATTAAATTAAAAATGAACATCATATTACATGAAATAAATGAGATAAAGCCATCCAGAATTTTTTTAACACAGAAATCCAAATATCAGTGGAAAAAAACTATATACAAGGTTGGGGGAAAATTTTCCCCCAGTTTTCTGCTTACCTTCTGATCTCGGGTGCATTGGTTTTGTTTGTACAAAACCTTTTTAATTTAATATAATAAAATCATTTATTTTACATTTTGTGATGCACTTCATTTCTTCTTTGGTGATGAATTCTTTCCCTTCCCATAGATCTAACACATTATTTCTTACTCTTCTAATTTGATTATGTTGTTACCATTTATGTGTAAATCATGCAACCATTTGAACATTATTTTGCTTTATGATGTGAGGTGTTGTTTTATACCTAATTTGTATCCTACTGTTTTGTAGTTTTCCCAGGAATTTTTTTTCAAGTATTGAGTTTTTCTCCCAAAAGCTGGAGTCATGTTTCTAATCAACCACCGGCTTACTATGATCACTATTATACGTTTTTGTTGTAATAAATTTATTTGTTTTGAATATGCATTGCTTCATTAATCATGTTGGAAGAGAAGAATCAGAGCAAATGGGAAAAAAACATGGGAACCCCCCTGAAAAACAGAAAAAGTAATTATATCATGTGTTGATTTATATTCAGTCTCCTTAGTTCTTTTTCTAGATGCAGATGGCATTTTCTGTCCAAATCTATTGGGATTGCTTTGGATTACTGAACTACTGAGAAGAACCAAACTTTTCATAGTTGATCATCACACATTCTTGCTTTTATTGTGTACAATGTATTCCTGATTCTGCTTGTTTCACTCAGCCTCAGTTCATGCAAATCTTTCCTGGTCTTTCTAAAACTAGCTTGTTCATCATATTTCATAGAACAGTACTATTCCATTATCTTCATGCACCACAAATTGTTCAGCCATTCCACAATTGAGTGGCATAAACTCCTTTTCTAATTCTTTGCTATCACAAAAAGAAATGCTACAAACATTTTTGCACATGTGGGTCCTTTTCCCTCCTTTATGATTTCTTTGGGTTACATATCCAACAATGGCATTGCTGGATCAAAAGGTATGCACAGTTTTATAGCCCTTTGGGCAAAGTGACAGTCTGGTCTCTTTAATGGTCAGATCATTTTACAACTCATTTGGGGAATGACTTGTATCCTTGCAAATTTGAAATAAGTTTTTATATATTTTAGAAATGAGAACTTTATCAGAAATATTGGCTGTAACAATTTTCCCCAGCTTTGTGCTTCCCTTTTAATCTTGTTTCTGTTGTTTCTTTGTGCAAAAACGTTTAAATTTAATATAATCAAAATTGTCTATTTTGCCTTTCATAATGTTCTCTAGTTCTTTGGTCATAAATTCCATCCTTCATTAAAGATCTCATAGGTAAATTATCTCTTGCTCTCCTAATTTGTTTATAATATCATCTTTTATGCCCAAATCATCCATCCATTTTGACCTTATTTTGATATGGGGTGTGAGATGCATGCCTATGCTTAGTTTCTGACATTATTTTCCATTTTTCTAGCAATTTTTGTCAAATAGTGAGTTCTTATTCAAGAAGCTGCAGTTTGAATGTTTATCAAAAACTGGATTAAAATAGGTCTTGATTATTGTGTCATGTCTATCTAAACTATTCCACTGACCCACATTCTATTTCGTAGCCATAATCAAATGGTTTTGATGACTGTTTTTTAATATAGTTTTAGGTTTAGAACTGCTAAGCCACAATGCTTTGTATTTTTTTCATTAAATCCCTTGATATTGTTGACATTTTGTTCTTCTAGATGAATTTTGTTATTGCTTTTTTCTACTTTTATAAAATAATGTTTTGACAGTTTGATTGGTATGACAATAAAGAAGTAGACCAATTTAGAAAACATTGTCATTTTTATTATATTAGCTCAGCTTAGTGATGAGCAATTGATATGTTCCCAATTGTTTAGATCTGATTTTATTTGTGTGAGAAGTATTTTCTAATTGTGTTCATATAGTTCTTGGGTTTGTCTTGGCAGATAGAGCTCCAAGTATTTTATTTTATTTAAAATAATTTTAAATGTAATTTCCCTTTCTATCTCTTGCTGACAGGTTTTGTCACTAATATATAGATATACTGATGATTTGTGTGGGTTTATTTTATATCCTGCAACTTTGTTAAAGCTGTAAATTTTTTCTAGTAGGTTTCTGGATGATTTTCTAGGATTCTCTAAGTATATCATCATCTGCAAAGAGTGATAGTTTTAATTCCTCAAGGCCTATTCTAATTCCTTTAATTTCTTTTCCTTTTCTTATTGCTAAAGTTAATATATCTAGTACAGTGTTGAATAATAGTGGTGGTAATGAGCATCCTTGTTTCATCCCTGAATTTACTGGGAATGTGTCCAGCTTCTCTCCATTACAAATAATGCTTGCTGCTATTTTAGATAAATAGTGCTTATTATTTATTTTATCCACATTTTTGCTACTATTTTACATAGGAATGAATTTTATATTTTGCCAAAAACTTTTTCTACATCAATTGAGATTATCACATGATTTCTGTTGGTTTTGTTATTGATATGGTTGATTACATTATTAACTTTCCTAATATCGAACCAGCCCTACATTCCTGGTATAAATCTTACTTAGTCATTGTGTACTAACCTACTGATAAATTGATATAGTCATTTTGCCAATATTTAATTTAAATTTTTTGTATCAATATGCATTAGGGAGATTGATCTGTAAGTTTCTTTCTCTGTTTTGGCCTTTCCTGGTTTGGGCATCACTGGCATATTTGTGAAATAGAAAGAATTTGGCATGACTCCTTCTTTACCTATTTTTCCAAACAGTTTGCATAGTACTGGAATGAACTGCTCTTTAAATATTTGGTACAATTCACTTAAGAATTCATCTGTTGTGGGGCAGCTAGGTGGAGCAGTGGATAGAGCACCAGCCCTGAAGTCAGGAGAACCTAAGTTCAAATCTGGTCTCAAATACTTAACATTCCCTAGCTGTGTGACCCTGGGCAAGTCACTTAACCTCAATTACCTCAACAAAAAACCAAAAACAAAACAAAGCAAAAACAAACAAGAATTCATCTGGCCCTGGAGATTTTTTCTTAGGGAGTTCATTAATGACTTGTTCAAAAGGCATGTTTTTCCCTTTTTATTTGCAAAACATATGTATGGGTAATTCTTCAACATTAACCCTTACAAAGCTTTCTGTTATAAGTCAATTTCTTTTTCTAAAGTGGGACTATTAAAGTATTTTATTTCCTCTTCTGTTAACTGTACAATTTATATTTCTGTAAATATTCATTCACTTTGCTTGGATTGTCAAACTTGCTGCCATAGAGTTGGGCAAAATAGCTCCTAATTATTGCTTCAATTTCTTATTCATTGCTTATAATTTCTCCCCTTTCATTTTGATACTGGTGAATTTATTTCCCTTTTCTGATCAAATAAACCAAACCTATATCTATTTTATTATTTTTGTCATAAAACTAACTCTTAGTTGCATTTATTAGTTCAATAGTTTTCTTAGTTTCTATTTTCTTCATCTCTCCTTTTAGTTTCCATATTTCTAATTTGATATTTAATTAGTGCTATTTAATTATTTTTTTTTCTAGCTTTCTTATTTGCACACCTAAATAACTGATCTTCTCTTCATTTTATTTATGTAGCTATTTAGAGATATAAAATTTACCCTAAGAACTGCTTTAGCTGTGTCCCATAGATTTTGGTAGGTTGTAGAGATCCACAGACAACGGAGCAACTCTTGCTGAGGTACAAGACCCTTCAGCCCAGAGGGAACCTTTTGATAATATCTGGTTCCACTCTCATCTCCCCTTGGGGAACCTCACACTTCCTGAGAAGTAGGAGGGGAGGGGGCGTGACCAGCTGTGTTCTACTTGAAGCAGGGATACTTACAGTAAAAGAGGCATTTCTATATTAATAGCAGGATGCTTATAGTTAGCACATGAGCATTGTGCTTTGGTGATGTAATGGTACTATAGTTAGCACATGCTCAATGTGCTATAGTCATGTAATTGTACTAAGGTATTTAGGGGTTGAGAGGACTCAATGTTTGACCATTCTAATGGGTCCCTGCCTTCATCACTCCCCCACTAAGGCCAAGACCTTGAGATCCTCCAGAAAGCTAGTTAGGGCAGTATATTTTGGCAACTATGGGGACTCTAGAAAGCATAGTACATTTTGGCATCCCAACTTGGGAACTCTAGAAAGCACACTATAGTAAGTTGTCTCACTATTGTCATTTTATTGGATGAAATTATAATTGTTTCTATGATTTGTTATTTGACCCACTCACTCTTTAGGATTAGATTATATAATTTCTGATTGGTTTTTAGTCTATCTTTCCCTGGTCCTTTATTGAATATAATTTTTATTGCATCATGTTATGAAAAAGAAGCATTTACTACTTCTGCCTTTTTGCATTGTGAGGGTTTTATGCCCTAATACATGGCCAATTTTTTGTGCAGTTGCCATATACTTCCTAGAAAAAGGTATATTCCATTCTTTTCCTATTTAATTTTCTCCGAGGTCTATCATATCCAAGTTTTCTAGGATCTTATTACCCTCACTAGTTTATTTTTATTTATTTTGTGGTTAGATTTGTCTGATTCTGAGATGGGAAGATTGAGTTCTCCCACTAGTATTATTTTGGTATCTATTTCTTCCTGTCACAGGCTTAAAATCTTCTCTGAGAATTTGCCTACTATACCACTTGCTGCATATATATTTAGTGTAGTCACTATTTCCTTATTTACTCTACTTTTTATCAAGATGTATTTTCTTTCCTTATCTCTTTTAAGAGATCTATTTTTACTTTTGCATTATCTGAGATCAGAATTGTTACTCCTGCTTTTTATACTTTAGCTGAAGCATAATAAATTCTGTTCTAGTCTCTTATATTTACTCTATATGTATTTCACTGTGTCAAATGTATTTCTTGTAAAAAACATATTGTAAGATTCTTCTTTTTAATCCATTTTGCTATTTGCTTCCAGTTTATGGGAGAGTTCATCCCATTTACATTAAGACTTATGAATAACAGCTCTGTATTTCCCTTCATCCTCTTTCTCCCCTGTGTATACTTTTGTTCCCTCTTTCTACCCTGTCCTCAGTCATGTATTGATTTTTTTACCCACACCACCGCCTTATTCTCCTATCACCCTCCCCTTTCTCTTAGTAGTGTTTTCAACCCACTTCTCTTACTTTTTCTCCTAGTGTTTCTACCCTGCCTTCTATCCTTTTCCTCCATTTTTCCCTCTTTCTCCTCATTTCTTTATAAGGTTAGATAAATTTTATATCCAACTGAATGATTAAACTATTTCTTCTTAAATCCCAAACTTATGAAATCAAGCTTCAGGCAATGCTCATCCTTCTCCCTTCTTTCCCTAAATTGTAATACAAGTTTCTACTTCTTCATGTGAATTAGTTGTTCCATTTTACCTCCCCTTTCCTCATTTTCCCGTGTATATCTTTTCCTTTTTTTTTTTTTTTTGCTTTTTTGCTGAGGCAATTGGGGTTAAGTGACTTGCCCAGGGTCACACAGCTAGGAAGTGTTAAATGTCTGAGACCAGATTTGAACTCAGGTCCTCCTGACTTCAGGGCTGATGCTCTATCCACTGTGCCACTTAGCTGCCCTCTGTGTATATCTTTTCCAACTTGTTCATGCCTCTTTCTTTGATGTCATCACATCAGGGACGACTCACAACCACACCCTCAGTCCATGTGATGACCCCCTTTTGTCTGCCCCAAGTAATAGATATAGTTCACAAGAGTTACAGATATTGTTTTGCTACCTAGGGATGTAAACACTTTAATCTTTAAATATACACTTTCCCCAGTTTATTCTTTTATAATTCTCTTGCATCCTGTGTTTGTTGATAAAATTTTCTGTTTAGTTCTGTTTTTTTTTTCAACAGAAATTATTGAAAGTCTCTTACTCCTCCCTTGAAAGATGATGCTGTCTTGCTTGATAGTTAATTATTGACTGTAACCTGAGGTCCTTTGCCTTCTGGAACATGGTATTCCAGGCCCTTCAATCCTTTATTGTAGAAACTGCCCAAAGTGGGTAATCCCGACTGT